>VZTT01032132.1:1609-14796 GCA_013400855.1 Buphagus erythrorhynchus | reverse complement strand
CAGCTCCTAGCAGGACCAGTGGCCCCATGGAGAGAGCATGCACTAGAGCAGGTTTGCTGGCAGGACCTTTGACCACATTGGTCTGCCTCTGGAGCAGTTGGTTTCTGAAGGATTGCACCCTATGGAAGAGACTCACACTGGAGCAGCACATGAAGGACTGCAGCCTTCAGAACTCCTGTGGGACTAGTTTGTGGAGGATTGTCTCCTGTGGGAGGGACCCCAAGCTGGAGCAGGGGAAAAGTGAGAGGTGTCCTCCCCAGAGGAGAGAAAGGAGTGGTAGAGGCAAGGGGTGATGAACTGACCACAGTCCCCATTCCTCATCCCTCTGAGCTGCTATAGGGGAGGGGGGAGAGAAAACACAAATACAGGACGGGCAGGGAATGGATTAAGAGCACCTTTAGGAGAAGACTCGAGGGTGTTGGTTAATGAGACGTTCAACATGACTCAGCAATGTGTGCTTGTAGCCCAAAAAGCCAACCTCATCCTGGACTGCATCCAAAGCAGTGGGGCCAGCAGGGCGAGGGAGGGGATTGTGACTCTGCTCTGCTCTGCTCTGCTCTGGTGAGAGCACCTGGGACACTGCAACCAGCTCTGGGGTCCCCTGCATAAGGACATGGACCCCTTGGAGCAAATCCAGAAAATTAACCGCATCTCAGCCAGACCTAATCCTGGAGAAATACAAAGTTCACATTCCAATGAAAACATACTTTTTCATAAGTTCAAATGTGATGGCGCATGGATGTCATGCTAATTTTAGTTTCTAGTGAAGAAATACTGTTTTTTGGGTTTTTTTCTTCTTTTTACATTCAATTTTTTCCCCTAAATATTGTTGTTTGCACTGATTATATCATAGATAAAGTTTTCATACCAAACCCTACTACAGACTGAAGTTGATAAGATTATCTTGGACTTAAAAACACACTTTCCCTTAGGAAATAAGAAGTAGGTGATAAAACCCTTATGAAAGTAGTGAAAAAAGCATAATGTGCTTTCATTGAAGTAGAAAAAATGTAGAAAGTTGATTTTTTTTATACTTGTTGCTAATTTTGAAATTATTGCTCATACTTGGGGTTCACATGGCAAGTTTTTTATTTTTTTTCGGTTTCTTGTTTTAATTGTAATTTACAATAGTAAGGATTCTCTGTCACAGTCTATTTCTCATGTAAAAATAAAATAATTGTTTCATTTGTGCAGTGTTTGTACTAAATAAATAGAGCCAATTGAAGAGCCCTGTCTGCCTTGGAGAGATTTCATGAGTGTTATGCTACTGTCAGAGGAATGCCAGCATAAAATCTCTGAGAAGTCTTGAAAGATGGATTACCTTGAAATTTGCTCTTTGTGTTTTGAATTTTTATCAGAGCATACTCTAGCTTTAATTTAATAATATGGCATTTCTGGAATTAGATGGGAGCACAATAGATTGCAGATGTGACAGGATTCATCTTTTGTATTTTGTTGGGTTAAAAAAAAAATCTAGAAACAAAACAACTGGATCTTTGACAGGAACGTGATACATAGACACATGTGGAATTGCTTTCAGCCCCCATTTCCATCTCCTTTTTCCTTTACAGCTGAAATAACCCAACCAGCACCTAGCATTTGTCCCCCTTATTTCCTGCTTTTCTGTTGTAAAAATATGGTGGGAGGAAGTGCACATGAAGCTTTGATCTTCCATCCACAGGTGAAGAATTGACAAGAAGGAAGTCTACAGCATGATATAATTGCCAGAAAAGCAAGAAAAACTGTTAATACCATTCAAGTCAGGGACAGAAGTTTTTACAGGTACTCATAAGATATCTTTTCATCCTGAATATAGTACAAATTTCATATTTATATTGGACACAGAAAGCCAAACCTGTAATTAAAGTAAATAATTTCCAAACCCATTCCCTCCATTTCAGCTCATCATTGAAGGGAAGTGTAACTTTGCTGTTTTTTTCTTTGGCTCAAAACTTATTATAAATTACATATTTTGGGAAGTAATTTTTAGGTTGTAACAGGAATTTGTCAAGCTTCTAACACATTTCAAAAAGCATTAATGATAATGACTATAAAATTCCATCAGCAAATATATATTTTATTGCTAAACAATTTTTTGTTCTTTTTCTCATAAATACCAGATGTGCATGAAACCCACAACTAAACTTTCATTTGAGAATGAAAGTTTCTATCTGAGCACATGAGCTTCTTCCTGAAGTTCTCATTGTTTCTGGATATTGATATTAAGATTGAAGACTGCAGTATCCAGAATACAAAACCATATTCAGTGAGGTTGGAATTTACTACTTCCTTTCCATTGTACTTGCTCTTTGCACATAGATGGGACATATAATTTGCTGTGTCTGTAAAAAAAGTAAAAAAATTGACAGTGATGAATTGATAATTTTTTGAACCTTGAGATGAAAAATTGGTAAGAAAATAATCTGTTATCATAATAAAAGTGTTGTATTTCTGATTGACTTTAAAAACTAGATCATCCTATGGAAAGCTCTATAGCAGTTGCCAGCAGAATCTCTTGAGGTGGCTTAGAGGATCTGTTATTGATCACCGGGCATGATCTGTTTAATTCTATTAGAATAAAAGTAATGAAGAAATGTGGCTTTAGAAATACTAATATTTCAGGTAAGATTAAAGGAAAATACTGCTATTCTTACCCATGTTCTATTATCCCTGAATGTGATAGGCAACAGGTGTCTGATCAAATAATCACTGAAAGAGCAAGAGATAGAATCTTTGGTCAAGTCTAAAACATATCAGTAAATGTTCAACAGTAGGAAAGAATAGAAAGTTTGTGTTGAATAGCTGTTTATTCTTCCCTTTATCCTCAAAAAAGTTTGGTACAATGAGTTCTTGATTACAGTGAGAATATAGACTGAGTCAAAGAGAATATTTAGTGAAAGAAATTGATGTGCAGAGCTGTGTCTGATGTGGAAGTGGCTTGGCAATTCAAATTAGAGGCATGCAAAGCTTCGGGGTAAGTGTATCCTGTCTAAACCCACTAATCATCCAACTTACCACTATAAATGGCTCCAGACCTTGAAGGCTAATCATCTAAGTGCTTTTTTTTTGTCAAGAGAGTAAAAAAGAAGTTTCAGAGGGCATCTGATCCCATCATCTACTGTGAGTCTCAGAGACCTGATTTCAAAACATTACTAGAGCACTTGTAATTTCCAGCTGCTTCTGCAATGGTCATGGGTGGTCAGGGTGCATGATTGCTCTCTAGAAGCTTCCTCACTTGCTGGTGAAAACACGCTCTGGGTTTCAGATATACAAACTATGTATATTTGAATAGCACATCTTTTAGATTTTTATACTCTGCAATTAAAATCTGCTGCAAAGTCGCTGTCCATGCCCCAGCTTCAGGAAAAAAACATGACAGCATTTTATCAAAGGACTATTTTTATTTCCTTTGTACTCTTATTAAAATACACACACACACACACACACACACACACACACACAGAGACATGCACACAATTTCCCAGAAAAACAGAACAAGGACAACCAACCAAAATCCTCAAACCTCACCAACAAACCAAACAAAAAACCCCACCAACCAAAAAAAAAAAAAAAAAAAAAAAAAAAAAAAAAAAANGCACCACCCACAAAAAAAAACAAAAAAAAACACCCCAACAAAAAAAAAAAAAAAAAAAAAAAAAAAAAAAAAAAAAAAAAAAAAAATCAAGCAAATCCCCACCAAACCAGCAACCCCTACCCCCCCAAAACCTCAATACTCAACTGTATGCTTCAAGTTATTTTGCATTTCAATGACAGCACATATTGACTTGGTTTTCCTTGTACTTAATTTATTAACACTTGACAGAAGTGTTTACTAAATATTCCGATATCCATAGTGTCAATTTTCAGCCTTTTTCTTTTTCTTTTTTCTAGATAAAATCTACTATGAAGTTTTCAGAGGAAATTGAACATATGCTTTCTTGTTAACTGTATTTTTAGCAGCAAATCATGTAGCATAGAGACAGAACAGTAAGAAGCAGGACTTTCACACTTTTGCCTCCTAACAGTATTCCCATTGTTTAGAGATTAACACCTTACTCAGGGAGATGTTGAAAGCAACAAAATCTGCTACCTGTCTTCTATATTCCAAATCAAATTGATGCTTTTAACAAGATTAATTCTGAATATGGAGCTTTGCTGATTCAGTTAAAGCTCTGAAAGAAAGGATCGTCAATAATTTGATTGACTTCAGATTCACACATACAAGAGACTAAACATTCCCAGAATGTATCATTGATGGAGAACCTTGTTCTCTAACTACAGTTATATAATCCCTGACACTTTGAATGTGTCACTCCTCAGCAGACGGATAATTTTAGCTAAACAAACAAATAGTATTCAGTGCAGAAGATGATCTATCTTCTAGCATAGGAAGGGAAGTAGCCTTTTATTCAAAAATATATAGACTTCTCTGCTCCCAGACACAGCACACCAGATTTAGCACTGCCTTGCAACAACGCACCTTTCTAGCTCCTGGTCAGAACCACCACCAACCTTTTCACAGTACTGGCAGACAACCTCTATGAAAAACAGGAAAAACGTCCCTATTGCTTTTAGCCAGAAAATAAGCTTTCAAGAACACTAGCTCTAGCTCAAATTTGTATGCACACACACATCTGTGTCTGGGAGCAGGAAGACTGATGGTAGCAGAAGCAGCAGAAGGCTGTGCCCGTGAGTCACTTTTATGTGTAGCCCAAGAAGAACCAAATGATATTGAATTAAAAAGATCAATTACTACTATGAACACAACTGTAGTTAGGTAGATGTTAATAACAAGGTGATAAAGAAATGTGTCAATGTACATATGTGTATATATGTGCATGTGTGTATGTATTTTGTTACTATTATGTAAGCCTTGACAGGGGTTAAAGCTGTGTGAAGGGTTGCCCATTTTAGATTAGCTACAGAGTTAATCTCAAAGTGATAAAGAAACCACAGCTATTATGGCCTCTCATGTACATGTGGGCATGGAAAGGATTGTCACAAAGCTAGTTGCAGCAGTCCTTCAAGTCTTCCTGCACTTCTCTTTTTTTTTTTTTTTTTTTTTTTTTTTTTCCCCCCGGGTTGCACAAAGAAGTAGAAATAATTTTTCCCTCCTGATGTCCTGTATTATGTGATTGCATATGGGGGAAGAAGTCTTTATCTGAGAGGACCATCCTTGCCTGATAAAAAGCATTACGTTTTGATGAAATAATTTCAATTGCTCCCCTCTTCAAGAAACAAAATCAATTAATTTGCTTCAATCTGGGCTTTGAAACACATTGAGACTGCTAAGAAGAAGCCGAGAACCACCCAACCCTTCAACACTTTCCAGACCTGCTTCTAGCGAACATAAACCAGAGCCATGCTGTTAGAACTGCCTAGTTTACCTGGGATCATGGTGTTTTCGCTTTGTTCTTTTTTCTTTTTGGCAGCTGAGTTGGGAGCAGAGCAGCTCAGGTGCCACATCGTGAGCTCTTGCCCCAGGCTGCCTGCCCACCCCCACTGGTGATGCTCGGCACACAGGAGTGGTCCTCATTTCCGACCCCCTTTGCTCCCAACATTGGGAACTTGTTACACTTTGGAGGCTCCGTGGGCTCCCTCTGGTGGCCATCTGATCCCAACCATCCCAGAGCTGCTTTTCCAGGGAACCTGGCATAGGGAATGGAGATATAACTTCGGTAAGGAAAGATGGGGATATTTTAATTAAAAATGCTCTGCGGCTATTTTGATCATAAGAAACAACAAGGGAAGAAATTAGCGGAAAAATCAGTCTAAATATTACCTGAAGCCTGGAAGCAGGGAGATTTTATTCCATTGTAGTTAGAGTTTGCCTAACCTCTGTTAATGTGGGGAAAACTTTGCTGAAAATCTGGCAGCACAACTTACTAAGGAAAAAAAAAACCCTCTGAATGAAGGACTCCAGCTATCTAGTCAGAGTTAGTTATCTAGCAGAACCTTCTAAAAAATCTTGACTAAAGTAGCACGTTTTATTGAAGTTAAGCCTACAAAAATATCTTATTGAGGTTAACACTGTGCGATTTATTCCCAAACCTATCCTATCTGAGTGCTCCACTTCAGCCTTCCAATTACTGCAGAAAGATGAGATGTACACGAGGAAAACACTCCTGGTGTAAGCTAAGATGGCCAACAGTATAAAGGTATCAGTGCTTTGCATCTAGCTTCAGCAGGCAATCATATTTCTTCATCAAAGTCCTTACAACTAATGTGGAGCCAGAACACCATGACACCGACACAGTCATTTCTTGCTCTACAGTGCCAGTCACTGGAAGCTCTTCTTGGTGGGCTGTAAATCCTCTTGTGGTCCCACATTTTATCATGTAATAAAACAAAACAAAACAAAACAAAACAGTTTAGAAAGTGAAATGTTGCTGAAGTCACATTTGTCTCTTTTCCTTTCCCCATAAACCAAATTCTCTGAATTAGCATAGAAGAGGCTGTAAGGAAGCATGTCAATATCCATCAGATTTCTCTGGGTTTACCATGGTGTCACCAGAAGAATGAATTCAGCCCTAGAGAGAGCAAGATGGGTTAGATATGTGTAGACATTGTCCTAAAATCACACACACACACAAATACAGTCTTCTAGTTTCTTAAATATTTGATTATTAAACTGTCAATAACTTCTGTATGTTGAAATACAAGATACACAGATGTAAGGATTATCTTGTTGTAACAAATGAACTACTTATTTTTAGTACATATAAAATGATTCCAGAAAATCATAATAACATCGGGTCCAATACAACCTTCAGCAGGACTAATGCTTTTCTTATTTACTTATTTTTTTTTCCACCAGCACCAGATTTTTTACTTCAACTTTTTCTTTCTCTGACTTAGCAGGTTTTCCTCAGCCCTAGGACTTAGCTCTCTATTTTTAGAAGGGTTATTTTCTTATAAAAGAAGTAGGTACTTGAAAGGCCTGCTGCTGGATTTCAACCCAAAACTTTGGTGGTAGGGTCATCAGGTGAGATGAAGTCTACAACCTTCAGAGTTGACCTGCAACACAAGGTACACTGTGGAAATGCAAGAGGTCAGAGTTCATACGTGAAAATCAGAGGCAGGGTAGACATGGAGCTGGTGATTTTATCATGCTGAGCTGAGATCCTGATGCCAGGTAGGATTAAAGAAGCTTAAGAGCTGCACTGACTTGAGTCAGACAATGATAGTTTTCAAGGATTCTGGATGGCTGAAGATTAATAAATGCCAGAGTAGTGAGAACACCCTGTGTCTGCTAGTGCGTGGGAATATGAAGTCACACGAGTGAGAGTGCCTTCTTGGTGCTGACTAAAAGCCTCTCTGTGCTGGGATCTCATAAGGCATGATGTTACCCCACCCCCCCGATTTTGTACTGCCTGCTCCTAAAACATGTAAGAGCTGCCATTCCCTTGGTTTGTTCAAGATGTCTCTGACTTTGGATACTGCTTGCAGAGGCAGTGCTGTATATGTGTGATCCTCTGGTGTGATCTCCCAGTTTCCAGCTGCTCAGATATTTCTGACCTGGCTTGCATCTGGGCATCCACTTGTCTTAGGTTACATGTAAGATGTAACCAAAAGTATGTATTCTATTACCATCTTCCTAAGCTGTTAAAAACAGGTGGGGCAGTGTTCTTTATCTCTTCCATGACCCATATCTCCAGGGAGGTATCATTTCTGTTAATGGGCCATTGAGTCTCACTGCATGACTGATAAAATTACATCATCCCATTGTGAGATGCTCTACCCAGGGGAGGAACCAAGCCTTCCTACCTGGCTATAACCTGAGGTTTGGAGCACCATGAGCAGCACTGGATTCCCAGGGGAGAAAAACTACATAATCACCACTTGGCCTCCAGAAAAGGACCAGCCTTTGCTACAAGATCACCGCTTCGACCAAATCACATCCATCACTCCAACAGGACTGCAGAGACCATTTAATCAGACTGTTACCACCACCATGACCAACAAGGTGTCAGGTCGTATCCTGACTCTGTCAGTTTAAGCCAGTTTTTCTGTATTATTGCCTTTATTTTACTTTTCCTATTAAATTGTAATTCTGACTTGGGATCTCCCAGTAGTTTGCTTTCAAACTGGTACACCACTAATCACCTAGTCTTCATGAATTTATCCATGTTCTAGTTTTTAAACTCGTGATTTGATCAGCCTTCACGTATTGCATTGCAAAGAGTTACACAGATTATTTGCCCTTTTCACAAATGTAGTTTCTCTGATGCCTTGAGAGGATACCTAGGACAGAGGCTAGATGGTATTAAAGGAATAAAGTAGGTGTTTATTAAAAAGGCCTTCAAAGGGTGCACCCTGGGCAGTACAAGAGCCTTGCTGAGGCTACACCCAAGATGGATGACACGTTTTCACACTTTTATAAATTTTGGTCCGTTTACATATTGGGGTTAATTGTCCAATGGCAGCTTCAGGTTATGAAGTTCCTTCCTCCCAGGTTGCTTTCTTCAGTTCGCCGTTGTTTATGCTTTTGGGCCTGAAGCTGCAACGGTGTCCTTGGTTCTCAGGCTGGAATAGGATTGTTTTNACTCCCACAAAGCAGCCGATGTTGTCGGGCAGTTTGTCTGCTGAGCTCCCCATGGCTCCTGATGTGTTCTTCCTGTTCCCCAGGGCAAACTTCCAGCACGGATCACAGTGCCCCTGTCAGTGATCAGCCAGCCAGTGAAGGGCAAGAGCGTGGTCACTGCCCCCATCATCAAGGGCAACCTCGGCACCAAGTGAGTGCTTTGCATCTCATAGTTCTGCTTTAGAAATCAGCTGAGGAAGGTCTGTGTTCAGTGGGTTCCTGGGGAGCAAGCAAGGAGGCTGGAATAGGATTGTTTTGTCTAACTAATCTGTGAAGAGAACTTGCTAACACTTTATTTGAAGTTCAGAGTTATATACTAATGCAGTACAGAATCTGAAAAATATGAAAGCTAAAATTTAAGGCATCAGTTTCATTCAAATATCAAAAAATACAAAGCAAGAAAAACAATTCTGATATTTATTTAGAGTCAAATGCATTTTCCTATGAATAAATTACAACATAAATCTTAGATTTTAACTCACTCTTGCATGCAAATGATGCATAATATTAAAGCTTGATGAGTTCATAACAGATTAACAGATATCCTTCTAGTGCCAGGTTGCAATTTTTTAAATTAAGAAATCCATGTGCTTTCACTCTCTGAAATAATTCCATTGAAACCAATGCTATGAAATACCAGGTGAGCAAAAAATTAGAATACCTGCTCATCTTCTGGATTTTGTACTGCTCTGTGACTCCAGCCAGTACTTATATAAGGGCAGTAATAGCTTTTACTGCACCTTAAAAAACATTAGATCTCCACATATGTGGATTCTTTTTCCTCTGTAGCTCTCAAAGACATTTTGAGATTATTTTGTTAAATACTTAATATTTTTATGCCTTTATGGACCAACTTGAATTTGTTGGGAGTAGAGACGGCACCAAAGAAATAGAGCTTTTCCTTTCCACACAAATCCATTGAGAAAATCTTCTGCTTCTTTTTTGCAATACCAAGAATTATTGAATCTGTGTTGTGCTAGTTTACCTAGTGCTTTAGAAACTTATGCTGGAAGAAAGAGTATAGGTAGTAGAAGAGATCATGCAGTTTTCTCCTGTTCTGCTCTTCACTTGTTAAATCATGATGGAGGGAGGAAGAGAGAAAGAGTTTTCTAGAGAAGGGAGGCAGGATTTTCCACACATTCTTTCACTGGAACTACAACCATACCAGGCTGCTGAAAGAAAAAATGGTTGTCTATTTTTTATCCCAAAGCCTAAAGGTCACATACTGCAGCAAACCTGAGAATTGAGTCTGATTCTTCCAACCACATGTCTTCTGCTTTAATCAGAAGAATTTCTTTTGCATCCCCTGGGCTCTCAGTTTCTAGGTTTAAATAATACATGAAAATTCATATGAAATCTCAGTGGGGTTAATCTTTTAGTACTATAAAAGTCTGAACCTGCTTTCCATATGTCTCTTTCAGAGTTATTTTGGAGTCTAGTCTCTCACTGTATATGTTTCAATAGCAAGTAGAAATCATGTACTGTTAAATTGTACAAGCAAGCTGCTCAGCCCTTTTATTTCTGTTGAGATATTTAAGCTTCAAGACCTGTAAGTGTTTCAGTTTAAGGACAAGCAGCTGCTTAACTGCTCTGCTGAGTCATACCTTAGTGGCATTCAAGGATTACCCCAACTGATTTTCAAATAATCGTGCCAGATCTGACAGCCTGTGACTCAACTAAGCACAGCAATGGGAACCCTGTGACCCACTTCTGATTCCTCAGTGACCAGACTCCAAGACCATCATGCCACAACTTTTCTCTTTTCTCTTTTTGTTTTGGACAGACACATGCGGTCAGAAATTTTGTGATGGGAAATTAACATTCCTCCTAATCTTACTCTAACTGAAAAAATTATTTATAAACTGTTCCTGGCAAGTCATAACTGAAGTTGTGCAGTTGATATATTATGCGATGGAAAGCAGTTCAGACTGATGAGGTAGCTTTAAATACAAAAGTACTTCAGAAAGACAGAGCATACTTAAAATAACCCTGATGTACAAGTCTAGAATCTCTGTAAGTGCTGAGAAGATGAAAAGCAATAGCTTGGAAGCACTGAGGACTGAGGACACTGACTGGCCAATTTTACATTAGACATAGTAAGACATGAAGCCAATTATGTGACAAGACTCTAAGGACTACACAGAGAAGGGGCATTCCAATATGCACCTAGCTGTTTTTCCATTAATGCTAAAAGTAATTAAAATAAACTTAAAAAAAAAATAAAAAAAGGCCACAAAACACAAATACACATTCACACCCTTCAAAAAAAAAAACCACAAAACCAACAAAAAATACTCTGAAAAAGTTCACAGTTTCTATTTTATGTCCTGCTGAATGGAATGTAACAAGGATTTTACCTTTCAAGGTATCCATCTGAATATATGTTTATTAGGTCCTTAGTAAGGTTGTGGTAAATGTGCTCTGAGAAATTTGTGGTTATGCAAATGTAGTTATTTTCTATGCATGAAGCACTTTCTCCCAATTATAACTTCAAATCAGGGACAATTTGGTAGTTTGTACACACAAACATACATGTGAATGTGGCAGGATTCAAGCAGAATTGGTACAGTACTACCTGTACTGTTGCTTGTCAGTGTGGATTTTTCAGAGTAAACATGATTGAAATGAGTATAAATGTCAAATCACAGAACGAGACTAGAGCAGTTTAAACTAAAAATATATTTCAAAAAGCATCACAGTGGTTTGTATCAATTCATGTGTCTTTCACAGAATAAAATTATGAAATACAGGCATTGTAAAGAATCTGAAATTATTTGCTGTACTTTAAATTGCAGTTTGAATTGCTTTTCTGTGTTACTTTTTTTTTTGTTTTCAGCCATACCATCTGATAGGAAAATAATTACCTTCTGCACTAAGCAGAATTCCTGTTTATGAGCAGCTGAATTCCTGTTTATGCACTTTTAAGATGTCTAAACTGACACACGCAGGGTATTCAGCATTTAAAAGCAGTTCATGCTCTGTGTTACTGCATAAATACATGAAATTCAAGATCTCTCCATACTCCCTTCAACTTTGCCATGAACTAATTGGCCCATTACAAGCCTTTCAACAGCAGTTGTGAGGAGATTTTGAGATATTGCATTTTAAAACCAGACCATTTCCTTCAGTGTTTTCTCATTCAGGGCTTGTGTAGGTGTCAGGCTTTTTCAAAGAGGGAGCCTTACTTATGCAAAATGTGTGTCTATGCGAGATGGGAGATATGACTTTTATGTTCAAATCTGATGCAAAATGGTGTAAAGCTGCCTGAGTGTGACATTAAGATGTCTTACTAGAAATGACAATTGATTGGTGAGTTTTTGGGGAAGCTGGCTCATGCTCTGCTACCTCATTCTCGGCAGAACTTGAGGAAATAGTATCTTTTGAGATCAATGGTAGCAAATAAGCCTATATTTGACAGAAACTTGATGTAAAAGACTGGTCCAAATTATCCCTAATTTAATTTTTATTTTAATGTTTTAAATTTTGTTACCTTCTTTGAACTTTGGCAACTATATGAATCAACAGTTGGGCCTATGAACTTACTTTTGAAGGGATGACCATTACAGAACTCAGAGATTACTAGACTGAATATGGAGAAAGAGATCCAAATATCTTCCATATCTCATTATTTGAGTTTTCCTGCCATTATAATGTACATTACCCTCTTTACTACTTTCTCACAGTTTTGAATATAGGAAAACATATTTTGAATACTTTACTGACTCTTTTTTCCAAAAGGAGGTCAGATTTCATATTCACATATGCATATGCTAACATAAAATATGCAGACTTTTTTCTTAGGTTCATATTTTTCATTATACACTGACTAAATAGTCTGTTTTGCACTTTAAGTTCCTTTCCAATAAGAAAATTATGGTAGCTAGATGCAGTATGTATTTTAAAATGATGAGTAGAGCCATAGGTAGATCCTTGTGAAGCAGGCAAGGATGAAGATGTAGCCCCGTTCTTTCTTTCATGTGTTTATTAGATGAGCTGCATTGTTACCTGACTTCATATAGAGGCCAACTGTTCTGAGAGCTCAGCCTTAAATCTGTGTTTTGATTAAAACTATTTTTATTTGGTTACAGAAGGGAGCATGTTTAAAAAATGTATCTGTTTCAAGAAGCATAGAAAATTGGCTAATACACTTTATTAGCAGCTGAGGATTTGTTTGAGAGTGCCTGACTAGTGACACTTCTGAAAACATCCTAGCAGGTTGCTGCAGGAAAGAGTGCTAATCTGCAAAGTCTATTTATTTTAAACTGAAGANTATCAGTAATGGTGTGAAACAGGTACAGAAAAGATTATGGAAACTTTCCCTTTTCAGTCTCTTTTGGAGGTGAGCACTGACCAGATGTGATCTAGTCGTGCTCAATTTTAGGATGGCAGTCGCAGCCATTGATATTTTTCCTTGTATCTTCCCATGGAAGAAGCCTATGTATGATGGTCACAAGGTATCAACAGTGATGGGGAGGAGAATCAGCTTTTGCCTTCTTGGTTTTAGGATTCAACCTTGAAAAAAGTCTTGAAAAAAACTTGAAAGCCAGAAATACTCAAGAAACCACAAAAAATCCTGCTTCTAAATTTGTATCTTAATGCATCT
>VZTT01032119.1:14152-27859 GCA_013400855.1 Buphagus erythrorhynchus | reverse complement strand
TCAAGGAGAACTGTCTCCTGTGGGAAGGGACCCCACAGTGCAGCAGGAGAAAGACTTCTCTTCCTGGGCAGTGGAAGAAAGTCTTCAGGTGACAAACTGACCAAAACTCCTACATCCTGTCTCCCTGTGCTGTCAGTGGGAAGGAGAGAGGGGCTGGGGGAATAAGAGATGTTTTAAGGGCTTATTTTACTTCTCATTATCCTCCTCTGATATTTTTAGTAATGAATTCACTTTGTACCTTTAAGTTGAGCCTATTTTGCCATTGGAGTGTTTTCTCCCAGCCCTTTTCTCAGCTCATGAACCCTTCATTAATTTTTTTTCTCTCCTCTGCCCAGCTGTGGCAGGGGAAGGTGAGGGGCCTTCATGGGTGCCTGGCTTTTGGCCAGTGTCAATCCACAACAGGTACCCGACAAGCTGAANACTTTGTACCTTTAAGTTGAGCCTATTTTGCCATTGGAGTGTTTTCTCCCAGCCCTTTTCTCAGCTCATGAACCCTTCATTAATTTTTTTTCTCTCCTCTGCCCAGCTGTGGCAGGGGAAGGTGAGGGGCCTTCATGGGTGCCTGGCTTTTGGCCAGTGTCAATCCACAACAGGTACCCGACAAGCTGAAAAACAAGAATCCACAAAAATTAAGCCCTTGTCGTGTTTTTTAAAATTTCTCCCTTCACTTGTTTTATATCACAAGTACTTTTCTTACTTTTAGCAGACTCTCAATAATATCCTTAATTCTGTTCATTCAAATTCTTGTAAAATTTTCTGGGTGTTATTCAGTGTTCATTTTTATTAAACCAATAACTCTTTGGCTGTTTTCAAACCATGATGCCTTCATTCCCATCTGTTCTAGTCATACTTTTAAGCCTTTGATTTTCATACATGATGATTTAGTTTGGGCTTGACCCCAGGTTGGGAGATTTTTGAAGTAAATCAGGTGATGTAAGTACTACTAGAGGATGGCCGAAATAGTCAATTACCTGCTTCAGTTTTTGCTTCCTAAACAGGATAGAAGATAATTTGCAGATTTGTCATGATATTTTCTTACATAAAAAGGAAAAAAAAATTTACAAATGTTTATGCTTCTTTCAAATCATTCCTTTAAACTCTTCCTGGTCTAATATTGACTAAATAAAACTTAAAACTGTCTTAGTAATTATTAGGGCATCTATTGTGCCATGATCCTACCTTGTCACACTATCTTTCTCTGGAAGATCCTGTTCCATTTCTGGATTGCCGGTCTGCATCCAGATTGAAGAATAAAGGAGTCTGTGCATCTCTGGAGACTGGATTACTGTTTTGAAAACTTCTGCTTCCCCTAGTGAGAAGCATCTGATAGCCCAAAGAAGTTGGATTTAGACTGAAAGGAGATATAACCTGGGGATAGAATTTTAAATTAATAGACATTTATATGATTGACTAAAGGTTTTTGATAATGCAAACAGGTTACTCAGTCACCAAAGCCCAGACTTCTGGCCTGTGCATCTCTGGAGAAAAAAAAACAAACTTTCTCTCCCCCCCACCCCAAACCTGCCAAGTTATCTGTTTTGAACTTTACGTCAGTGCTGTCTAAAAGTCTTCTCTTAAGTGTTAAGGTTCTGAACGGCTTAGGGAAGGAGAAGGAAACACTGTAACCTCCTGCACTTTACGAACTCTTTCGTAGGTGGGTAAATGATACCTCCTGTGGTGGGTTCCAGCTGCTAACCTACCTGTCCTACTAAGGGACAGGAATAAAAACAGTACTTCTTACAAATTAAGTTTAACAAAACAGTCCAATTTTGTTGAAAGCAAGGTTTAACTGTCAAAGATCTATAGTGTGAGGCTTTGGAGCTTCACATCATAGCTCAGCTTGTTGGCAGTCATAGTTAGCTGGTTAGGTAATGGCATCTCAGCTAACATCTTCCCAGAACACTCCTAGTGTTCCAAGCATCTCCTGAAACATTCTTCAAGCTCTCACTGGTAATGGATATCTAAAATAAAGTCCAGGGTACTATCAGAAAACATCTTGAATTGGTGCTTAGCATGTCCATTGCCGAGCGGCTGGCTTGTGTCTCCAGACATCAAGACAAACACTGGGTAACCAAGCAGGGGAAGAAAAAAGAGTTGTTTACCCTTTTTTCTGGTCTGGCCCCACTTCCAAATATGTTCAAGGTCTCCTCGTGTTCCAGCTTGAAGAATGACAACAGGGAGGAAGACTCTGCTGCAGAAAAGGAGACAAGGCCTGGGTACCAAGGTTTTACTGCCTCCTGCTTTCATATGGACTCCATATTTGAGATGAGGGAGAGGTTCTTGTTTGGATATCTGCCTCTATGTATGGCTCAGCTGGGTTAGAGATGGATGAAGCTGGTAAGCCCCTGGGCCAACTCTTGTGTTATTTAAGGTACTGAGATTGATGCATTGCAACACACTGCAAGAGAAGTGACTTCAATCCTCATTTTCCATGAGTCGGTAAGGACCAAACTATTACTTAGAAAAGTACTTAAATTCACCACTTGTAATAGAGAACTTCCAGAAGTTCTAGGATCTATCTGAAGGTGCTATTCCAAAAATCTGGATTTGTGGTTCACCATTCTCTCCATCTTCTCCAAATAATTTAAATCTTTGCTGCTTATAGGAGAGCCCTTTTTGAGTTTTGTGGATATTTGATATTCGTGCTGAGATACTTTTTCTTCTTGCACATGATAGAGGAAATTTATATATTCAGCATGAACTTCTATGAATTGACTCTCTCCAGTGGACAGATTGCTTTGCAGAAGTGATATGGGAGATGTTACATTTCTGTCTTGCTATTATAGCCAAATTTTACCTGTTTTTCCTCATTTTATTATATTCTACATTGCTGCCTTCAACATTGAGCAGGGAAATCACCCACACCTCTTTTTTGCATCTACTGACCTTCCTCAGCTGTACATTTTCAGACTGTCCTGAATTTATGTTATCCTCAGTGCTACACTAGGAAACAGCACTTGAGCTGCTCTTCTTACTCAACCCACATACTTTTCTATGTTAGCATACTTTTTAGATAATTTATAAAAGCTGTAACCTGAATCACAATACTAAGTATAACTTTCTGGTTATAAGTCTTATAGCTGTTGTTTTTCTTGTTTGCCCTATCTCAACTTTTACCCTTATCAGCCAGAATATGGAATTCTTTATCCAGATTATGCTTATAGGATCAGCACCTAGACCAGTATTAATACTTGATAAATATATTCTAAAATGTCAGACTCCACCAAGAGATTTAATAAGTAAAATGATTTCAAGTTGCTTTACGTACTTCCCAGCTGTTTTCTCCTGCTGAATAAATAAGTAATTCCAACTTGCCTCTTTTTTTATTACACAGAAGGATAAAATCTAATTGCTTTTGAAATTAATTAAGGAGATAATTATGAATTGCTCAGTACAACAGTGATGAATTCAAAATAATTTTGGTACTATAAAAAAAGTCATGCCTCTAATAACAAAGATTTCTTCTGCAAGATAAAACTACCCTGTTCTTTTGGGTTAGAAAGGATATTTATGATATATTATATATTTGAAGCTTAAATTAAATAAGTGTTTTATAAGATAGTAGTGATAAATATGCAACCACAACGCATACAAATAATTATACCAACATGAAAGATATTTCCAAGTATCAAATAAATAGTCTATTTTACAATAAAGCCCTATATTCAGTACTTAAAAAATGAATCCTCTTCATCTTAGATCCAAGTATATATATTGGAGAAAATATGTGAATGGTTATGGAAGATCTTTAACAGTTTCCAGACAAGGCTCTTTATGTGTATAAAGGGAAAAAAAATTAAGACATGATTTAAGGTTTCCTTTAACAGGGCTTGTTTTTTGTTTATTGGTTTGTGGAGGTTTTTAACTCTGGAATGTAACATAAGAAGTCAGGACCTGAAATCTTGACATTTGATTGTTTTGTTTCAAGCCTTTCCATTTCTCCATGTTCCACAGGGAGAGGAAAAGCTTTTATTCTTTCTGTCTTCCTGAAGCCTTTCTGTAATCACAGCAAATTTTTTTAGATATTTTAGACTCATTGCTGTAATCTGGAAATTTATTCTGCAAATCAAATGAGTTAAAAACCATGTCAGCTTACTAAACTAAAAGGCAAAATTGTTATTTGTGTATGGATGTATAATTTTTAGCTCCCTGACCAATGGGAAAAAAGTTCCCAGCTTTTTCTTCAGGACGCTTTTATGCTTCTCAACTAGCTGTCTATCAGTCTGAAGCATACTGTTAAGTACAAATAAATTAGAGTATATTTACTTTAGCTAGCAGAAAACTTGGCATGGTAAAACCTTCCAGCAGAGGTTGACTGCACCATTATGTGCAAAAGTTTCCTGTAACATTAGGTTAAATTGGAAAATTAAATTAATATAAAGGGGGAGGGGAAAGTGATCTGTGTGGAGATAATCTAAAATAGATTTAGAATAAATTCAAATTTTCCTTTCAGGAAAGGGAATGAAATCTTATTATTTCAATGAGGATCAATTGGGCAAGCTTCAGTCTATTTCCCTGCACTTTGTGTCATCCCATTGGCTGTTACTGTTTTCACCTACTTTTGGAAGTTCCTTTTTTTTATTTTTAAGCATTTCATTTCTTCAATTTCTTTTCCTGTCTCTTTGTTTACCTTTCTTTCCTGATTTTGGGATTTCAACAGGACTAATTTTGGCAAGTTTTGATCCTTTTTGCTGCACCTCCTTTCATCTCAGTACATTTGCTTGTAGTCCCTCCATTTACAAATTTTCTGGGTTTTTTTTCAATTGCATTTGATTTGATCATATCACTTTCCAGAGTGTTTGTTACACTTAGTTCTCTGATTTCAAGGTTTTTTTCAAGCGGAGCTTTGACTCCTCCTTAGGTATTTCTTAGCCGATTTATTTTTGTGAAATGTTGACAGACCTGATGTGAAAATGGAATCTAATACTTGGGTCATGTATGCAAAAAAAATGGTCATTCTCTGCCACTTTTTTTTAAAAGGACTTGTTCTATGTATTAAAAGGTCTTTATTCCCATATTCTAATGATTATTTTCTGTTTGTGTCTATGTTTATTCAGGTAGTCTTCATAATCACAGAATTACAGAATATCTAAGTTTAGAAGGGTCCGTCTTTCCATCCAACTTTCCTTCTCAAACATGATCATCCTAGAGCACATTGCACAGGATTGGTTCCAGATAATCAGAACTGGATGTGGAGACATAGGTAGACATAGTTTTATTACTTAAATGGGTTTTTTAAAAACTTATTGAGCCACTAACTTGTTTGTTCTTCTGATTAATTCCAGCTGAGCTTGTTAATAATATAGAATCTGAAAGTACCATTTTTGAATTGAGAACTAGGAATGGTTGTGTGTCTTTATTACTGTTTAATTTCAAGACTGAACATCGAAGAACTACATTTTAGAAGTTAAATATGAAAATTTTATTTCTAAGTTTAGCTAGAGAATATAGGCCAGGAAATCACACTGATATAGGGTAAATAGAGCATACACAGTGATTTATTTCTAAAACTGTAATCTCTACTATTCATGAGTTTTGTCTGGTGTATATGTATTCCAAACCAAGCATGTCAAGTTTACAATCTATGCACATTGACTGAAAAACTGTAGCAGCACTAAAACTGTTTCATGTGGCATAGAATCCATTTAGCATCAATAGAGTATGCAGAATCAGAAAAATAACCTTATTTGAATACAATATTTTACTCGTGGTAAAGTATTTTTTCATTCCACTAAAGGGAACAGAAGTTCTTTAAGAACTTTTGCAAATTTGGGGACAATTCTCTTTGCTTACTCTTTCATACAAAATAGTTCAGAAGGCAGTATTTCAGCACTGCAAATGATGGTGTGGTTGTCTGCAGAGAAGTAGAACATGCCCAAAGCTGTAGAAGAATACTGACCACCAGTTGCAGTTGGAGAAAAAGGGAATGTCTCTAGGGCTTGAACTAGAACTTCGACCAGTGTCATGGTACAGGCACTTTATGTACCAGAAGATCAGAAGATCACACAATTCCTGGTCAGAACCTGGTGAAGAAATTCTCATTCTGCACCATTCCATTTTGAACAAAGGGAGAGAATGGGAGATAGTTAAGAGCTGCAGCAAAGCTTACATCAGAAGTTTCTGTGACCAAGGTTGTCAATATTCTCTTTTCAAGGTGTATTTTGCCAATCTTTTACCAAAAAATTGTGACTATTTTGGGTTTTTGTATGTGGGACTAAAAATATGTCACCTTCTTATGAATAGCAGTATGAAAAAATCAAGGGCAAATACTAAAAAGTAGATAGATGTAATTCTGTATTCTTAATGGATCTTACATTCATTTTAAAAATGCTTATATCTGGAGCTGTTAACTATGACTTTCTGGAAATGATTGTGTTTTGACAGCAAAGATAGTTAAAATAATTTACATTTTTTATTTTTTGTGAAATATTTGCATTAGAAAGCATTTTGTGAACATATATGTGGAGCACTTCCATGGTTTTGCGTGAATAAAATATGATTTTTGAACGACTCAGTCTGATCCATGAAGCTGTGGTACGTTTTAGCACAAAATAGAATCTGAGTTTTTGTCCAAGTTCCTACCCATCCAAATGAAACTCAAAGCAATATTTAAAAACTTGAGCAATAATATTTTAATTCACCACATGCAAACTACTTGCAATTAAATATATTGAATTAACAAGACAGAAAAAGAGCCCATGTTTGGAAAAAATGGGAATGATGACGTACATTCAGGGAGAAAATACTCAAGTTAGCCAATGCTAATTTTAAAGACAAGAATTGCATTCTTCTAGCATATGCCTGGCTTATTATTGAAAAATCTATGTTTGTATTTTTCTACCCATCATGCAAGTATTAATTTGGCAAAAATTGATCTCTGTTGGATGTGATATTTGCACTGTAGTAGAAAAATAGATCTTGGTGGGGAGGATGTGAGGTATGATTAAGAAAAAACAATGGGCTTATGTTTTCTCAAGAACGTATATGCTTTGCCTTAGTGAATTTATTATAGTAGAATTGGTAAATGTCAGAACTTGTTTAAGCAAAGGTTTGTTTTCTATGTTCGGAACTGTATCTGTAAGAAATTTTTTTGTAGATAATTTAACTTATATTTCTAAACATATTTTGGAAGAATCAGAAATTCCTCATTATCAGTATTTTTTAAAAAGTAAATAAATACCTTGAATATGCCTTGTCACCTTAAGAAAGACTGGAGTTGCAATTTTGTAATTCCTTTTGTCACATCATCAATACTTTGAGTTATTTTTCCTTTCTGTGGATGTAGAGCCCATTATTACAATCACATGCCATGAACATTTAAGCTATTTCTCAAATCACCTTGGAAGTAGCTCTGACAGTTTTGCCTCAGCTTTGTATGAGCCTGGTTTCCACAGTGCAGCTCCCTCCTCTCATGGCTGTCATCCAGCTCCCAGGCTCCAGGCAGGCTGCAGGTGGGGCAGAGGCACTGCAGAGGTGTCCTGCAGCCCAGGCTAGACCCACCCCTAAGAGAAGACCAAGAACACCAAGACCTAAGAGAACACCAAGGTTTATTTTCACAATATAGACATGTTGACTGCATCAGAGGTACAAAGAACCCCTTAATTTCTCAGGAAGGAAAATTACATTTTAGTTATCTACATGCCTGTTTGGAACTTAGGAGCAATCAAGCCTTGATAGCTAAGCCACCCATCTCACTAGCTATTCTTCTTTTAAAAGTCCTTTACAAACACTTGTTGACTGTGATTTGCCTTAACAATGTCCTTGATGAAGGCATAAAATGCTGGCCCATGGACACTTGTTGTCCACCAGGACCTCCAGGTCCCCCTCTGCAAAGCAGTTTTCCTGCAAGTCAACCCTCAGCTTGTACTGATGCCTGGGGTTATTTAGGATGTTAAAAGGATTTCGGTGAGAAATATCTGATATAAGGTCAAAGAGCCAAAGTAGTTAAGATAAGGAAAAACTCTGATATAAGATTTCCCATCCTATATTATTATAAAGCCAGGTATATGCATAATGTATATAATTAAGAATAAAACTCAGGCATATTTTCAAATTATTTTGATTAATAATTTTTGAGCAAAATAAGCGACTTTTAAAATTCAGGCATGTATGCAGGTAGAAAATAAGACTACTCTCTCACATAACCATGGCAAAAATATATTTGTGACTTATTGAGCATTTAAAAGCATCACCATTTTAAAAAATAGGGTAACAGTCAGTTCTCTTAGAAAATGGCCAGTTACTGCAAACTACTATATCTGTAGCAAAAGTTAGACATGCATGTCACTGGAAAGAATTTCCTATATTTTGCAAGCTTGATCTCAAAACTTTTCACAAACTACAAATACATTATTTCATTCCCACTCAGGACAATATTATTATATTTGGAGAAGTTAGTACATCATCCATAAAGATACCAATTTTTATTGAAAATATTTTGGGTTGGAAAAGTTGCAAAATCACTATTTTCTGCAGTCTTGGGAATTGCTAACTTAATCTGCACTAGAATGACATGAAAATGGACTTTACAGTTTTTGCAGTCTTTAATTTATATCCTAACCAGGATGTAACTTTTAAAAATTAATGGTCTTTTTTATGTGAAGTAATGTAGATAGCTGTTGAAGAATGAAATGGAAGTAGTCTCACCATTTTATAGTCAGGAAAAGAGAAATTGTAGTCATACAAATGTGCTAAGGAAACTTGAAAAAAAAATCCAAGACCACAGATCAAATTGAAGTTTCACAGACCTGGAAGGAATTTTCTGGGATAAAATTGCATCCAGCTGACAGATGTAATTCCTCAGAATTTAATAATCCATGTTATTCGAATAATTTTCCCAATTTTATTAGTACTTCATCCTGTTGATTGTGTTAAAGCTTCATTTGGACAATTTGTTTATATAGAAATTAAAGTGTTAATAGTGCCAAATTATTTAGAGAATTCTTGTGTGACATGGAATCCAAGAAAATAAATAATTTCTTTCTTTCCTCTGAGGTTTTCAATTATCTTAATGAACTGATTAGCTTCAGTGAATGCATAGTCATAGTTTTTTCCCCTCCAGAATAAACAATTCTAAGGGTTTTTGTAATAATTACTCAGAAAACACCAGAAATCTCACCAACTAAAACTGTAGGCATAATCTGTGTTTACGCTCTATTTAACAAGAAGTGAATTTATTCAATACCATACTATTGCAATGGTTTTCAACACTTATTGCAAGATACCAGTTAAGGTAAACAAAAGTGTGAATTTTAAGTAGCAGGAACAGCTCAGCTTTCCCACAAGTTCTTATTCTTCTTTTCCCTCTTCTTCCTCTTCGTCTTTCCCTTCTGTTTTCATTGGAAGTAACATCACAAAATTACTTTTGTTTAAGCAAATTTGTATTGATTTGATTTGTTGAGAGATTATGTCGATCACCTGTTTCCTGTTAAATATGCTTGCATTACTTTAGTCTGTAGCTAGTCTTGTCAAGAAATAGATTAGGAATTACAAGCTGCTTGCTGTACATTTTAAAATCCTGTTGCATATTCTGAGTTTGATATTTTGCAGCAATAACATGTCTTCTAAGGTTTGCATTCCCTTTAGGTTAATGTTATTCATTTAAGGACAATTCATATGGGAATTAAAGCATGGTTATCTTTTCCTCTGCTGGAAAAACTGGTATTTAAGAAGAAAGATATTTTAAGCCTAATGCTGATAAGTTCCATTGATCAGCTGATTGTCAGCTTGGCAAAGCAGAGCACTAAATTGTCACTCTGTGGGATACATTGGCAGTAACTTAATTGTCTGAGAGTACAAATCTAAATAATTAATTTTGTGATTCCTCTATTATTAGTAATGACACACAAACACTTAGTGAAAGGGAAACAATTAATCTTAAAAGCTTCTCTCTCCACTGAAGATTAAAAGAGCTATTCACCTCAGCTGTACAATTTTCAGATGTCTGAAATGGGGAAAATGAATGCAGCTTACTGCTTCTTTAAGAATCTAGTGCTGAGCAAGGAGAATAACGTGATGTACTAAATTCTCTGTACATCCCTTTCCTTTATAAAATGGTGATCCATAAGCAGAAATATTTTCAGACCTATTTCATGGTTTAACNAAGTGAATTTAATTATGGGATCTGGAAAGGCTGTGGGTTGCACCCTTCCTGTATTCCCACATGTTAATCCTTCCCTTCTGAGTTTGCAATGAATCACAGAGTGATAGTTTTCTCACGGAAGGAGACAATTTTATGGCATCTGTGTATGTTGCAATACCACTTGAAAAACGTAGTATCAGGCTGCTATTTGGTAGTTCTGCAGTACATATATAAAAATACAGTGTTATAAAATATATGGTCTGAATGGAAACTCTGCAATGTATGAATAATTTTCAACCAAGTATGTGTCTTCCTCAGTCAAAAGAGAACATCTAACTGGAGCAGAACCAGAGTATCAGGGAGCTTAAGAACTGCCCAGCTGCAGACCAAGGGGAAGCAAAAATGGAATTTAACTAAGCAATAGATAGTTTTATTTTTGTTTCTCTCTCCTAATGTGCAAAAAACTTAGACATGTTCATTTGGAGCAGAATACTATATAAGGTGAAATGCCAATAGAGCTGTTCCTTCTCAGTTGCACTGGTTGCATAGGAACCTATTTAAATTCTCAAAAACAGCTAGAACTATTGACAAAAATATTCCTAAAGAATATTTCCTGTGGCACCTAATACATGTGACTTACAGACTGTCAGTTTGTGACTGTGCACTTGTTTTTCACCAAGTCAAATAAAGTAAACTCTGGAAATGTCTATAGAAAGTGCAGTAAGTCATGATCAATGACAAGAACTATCACTGCATTATTTTATAGCATGATTTGTTTTATAAAAATTTTAAACTCTGTATTTATTTACTTTTTTGTTTTTTCAGGGAAAATAAAGAAAAACAACAGAGTACTTGCATATGTTTTAGCTATCATATACTTGTACCTCTCCCCTATTTCTGCCACATAAACCATGTCCAGACTTGCAGTTCTGTTCCAAATACTAAAGAAACATATTAAGGTTTGTTTCAGGAAAAGGAAAGCCTTATATTTGTTAAAGTGACCGAGAAAGGAAAGTTAGATTTGTTTACATTTTTATGTGTTCTGCAGAAATCTGTCAAGATTGCCACCTGACCCACTGTAATCCTGAGAGTACATTGCAATTATTTACTTTTCTTGTTATGTGTCAAAAGGTTCTCAAGAATATAGTTAAAATATTGTTATATTTATAAGCTGAATTTTACATTTATATTAATTGAAAATTCATTGTGTCATATATTTTATCAATATGAATACCAGAAATAAAATCATCAGCTGGTCAGATAATTTCATTCAAGAAAGATTGTGTTTCAAGACTTTGGAGTAAAAATAGAGTATTTTTAAAAAGCTGAAGTTGGGCAAATATTGTTAAAATAAACTCCAGGTTTTAAGTTAGATTTCATTCTTTGTTGATCAAACAAAAGAAAGATTTGTATATCCGAAACACAAACCCAAATAATTATTTTCACCTGTGAAAACTGAGGAAGAAATATAGCTTCTTTGTGTTGAAATAACCTGAAGTCCTTTCTATTGCTTTTCACACTAATTTATTTTTTTCATCAAGAAAGCAGCAATGTATTTGAATTTGCTGTGACTGTGAGTGAAAATATAAGCAGGTTCAGAGTGCTGGTTTTGTGTTATACTCTCTCCAATAATCTGCATTCAATTTTTAAGGTGCAGTTTTCATGGGCTTCTTTAGCTTCAGGTATTTTATATTAGAAATATTCATTCTGGCTAACTTTTAATGTGTTTACCTCAGTGTCTTGGAAACCTGGTTGTAGCCAAGAATCTTGTGTATTTAAAGTAGATAAAAGTCTCAAAGTCATGGAGGTCTTAATGGAATTTTCAGTTTCTGTTCAGAATATGAAAATCCCTGAAATTTCAGTCCATGTCTTGTAAAATTCCTATTCCAATTGTGGAAAGTGTATATGAAGAAATACAGCAAGTCATGTTTTTATTAAGAGGGAATACTGTAGAATTTTTCTAGAACACAAGTAAGATTGAAGACAACCTCAGCTGTCCTTTGGTGGTACAACATATTGTCACTTGCAGAATACTTTCTATCTGGAAGGAACAAGGTGTGCTGCTCTTCCTGTTCCAGAGCAGGCAGAGCAGAGCTAAGGGGCACCATCACTTCCCACATCATCCTTCTGAAGCAAAGGAAGTTCAGGTTCACAGCTTACACACAATAATGGCATGCTTTGAGACCCCTCAACACCTTTGTATGTTACAGATCCAGGACAAAAAAATAGTCTAGATAATTAGCATTTGTTTATTTCAGTGATGCAAAATGCAAAAGGAGTCATCATTTTTGCTGAGCACTTTCATTTCCCTTTAGTTTTGACTATCTGATGTACTACTCAGTTTTGAAAGGTTTGCTTCATTGTGACAAATATGCTGAACTGCTGTGTTCTGGTCTTCCTTCAAATACAGGATTTCAGTCAATTTTAAATTTCAGTTTCACAAAAAGGTCCACATAGAATATTCCTCCTTACTTAACCCTTCTTCACAATAACAGAACATTTAGATATGGTGTTTGAGACCACTGTGATTTCAAATACATATAAACTCTACTGCAGCAATGAATAATACATTGTTTATTAATTTTTCTTACAAATTAAATGCAATTATATCATATTGTTTAATTATATTCTTCAATACACATGAAATGCATGTGTGTATATGTATATATGCATTTAATATGTATGCATGTGTACACACATGGTATGCACACTAGCACTCTTATCAGATGATCTGATTCACAGAAAAAGAATAGATGGATTTTAGGCATCCCTGTGTTTACTGACAACCTTGATGGAGTTTATACATAAGGATAAGCAGAGTGAAAAAATTCTCTAGCTGGAACAACTGAGCAGAAAATGTCCATCAGCTAGGTTTGCAGATCAAATTTAGGTAACTGTGGAGCCAGCCAACAGTGGAGAACAGCTGTGTGAATGCTTTTTAAACTATAGTTACCTAAAATACAGACATGTCACCTTACCTTGCCATCTGTCATCTACACATGGCCTCTGCAGATTGATGGGCTTTAGATGAGATACAGTGGGGAAGAGGTCATCAACTAAGTTTTAGACACGTTACACAAAACTGCAGTGGACTAGACAATATTGTTTTCACAGAATAAAAAGAGGACACTGCATCTGTGCCCACTAAAGACAAACTAAATTTATTATGTCTCTCTTAATGTGTAAACATTCATGGGATTTCTTTCATTTTTTATTTAAAATGTGTATGTGGCATGGAATTGTTTCTTTGCTGCCAGAGGACAGTATCCTCCTGCTCATGATGGAGACCTTTTTGGCTTGTGGCACTGAACTCAATTTTCTTTTCTGTTCTGATTATGAGATTCTGTCTGGGGACTTGGCAAATGATTTGAAGAATTACAGAGGCTCCACAATTAATTGATGGAGTATATTGTACCTTTCACTGCTCTGTTTCTGACAGTTGGGTTTTATGTGTGATGGCTTTACTACCAGTATTTTGGATGTGGGATCTCTCCTTGGATAAGGGAAAGTTCTTGACCATGGCTATCTATTTCTGACAGTAGAAGATTTTGACTTAGATCAATGGTTTATTTGTTTATTTGTCTTTTTGTTTTTGTTTTTGGTTTTGGTTTGGTTTGGTTTGTTTT
>VZTT01032119.1:1938-13380 GCA_013400855.1 Buphagus erythrorhynchus | reverse complement strand
AGTTCTAATGTCTAAAAGTCTGTTGCAATTTTCTGTATTTTTTCCTTTTGTTGAAATAAATGGTATTCTCTTTGCTTTTTTTTTTTTTCTGTGTGTAGTTGTAAGTGCTCTGTATCATGAGTAAATTTGTTCCTGTTTCCTTGACCTAAGTTCACTAGCCCAAATGGACAGACATTTACGATTATTGCAGACTACTGCAGAATCTGTGACCTTCTCCAATTATGGTTTTCTTGATTTAAATCATTTTTGAGTTGCGAGGAAAGTGCATATTGTTAAAAAAAGCATGGATTTTGCCTCTTGCATTCATCAAGCTAATGTAGTTAATTAAGAAAAGATAACAAACAAAGCAAAACAAAAATCCTAACAAATTAATAAAATTAACTAAGCGCCAGTGAAATTAATAGAAATTAGTGTTGCCCTTGAAGCATGTTTCTGTTTGTCCTTCTCTTCCTCTCTCTTTCTCTGCTTGCAGCTATAGCATTTTCTCTATAATTCTTTCTTCTGTAGAATAAGCATCTGACTGCATATCTGGAAAGTACACTGAGTTCACTAATCTCGTTAATGAAATCTGTGGGGTAGTTAATTAACAGATGTTCCCTGTACCCTGTGCTTTTCTTTTTTCTTATGCTTGTGAGTTTTAGACTGATTAAAGTTAGTGTGTTTAGTGCAACTAAGGAGGTGGCCTCTTTTTCTGTGGCTGTGACAGGTCAGGTCAGTGGTAGTGTAGGTTGTTTCCAAGAGCTATCCTAGTCCAAGTACACCATGGTATTCTAATCTATCTGTATCCACACTGGATGGTGGTCGGGTCTGTAAGGCATAATATGTCCCACAGGCCCCTGAAGTTTGCCTGAAAAAATCTCCTTTAATGGTAGACATGCAGATTTCCTTAGTTTTGGTGAGGTTAAATTTCCCATGAGTTTTCTAGATAAAGCTATGCACAGCGTAACAGCAGGACCTGAATGGAACAGTTGGTTGAAAGAAGAAACAGTTATGACAGAAATAAATTATGAGCAATTAATGCAGAGGTGGGAAAAATATGTTCATATAACAAACAGGTTGACAGTTGCAAAGGAGGTAGGCATCATACACAAGGAGAGCAGAACTGATGTTTGTCTACTGAATTTGCCCTGGTGATTGCTAGCCTCATTATGTACAACAACATTGAAAGTCTGGGGAATTTCCACTGGAGGAAATATGTACTATATGCATCTGCAGCTCTGATTCTTTTATGCTCCAGAGTGTTACAATACTCTGTCTGCTGTAAATGACATCCACTGCTGCTAGGTGCATATATGGCTGGCAAACCTCTCCAAAGGTGATGAACGTGACGACTTCACTGACACAAATCCACTGTGATGTGACAATTTGCTTAGGCAGAATATTCTGACACCTTTTTCCTCCCCTCATTTCTCCCTCTGTCACAAGCTCTGCCTGTTGCAACAAGCTCACATAGTGAGCTGATATGCAGGGCTTACAGGATGTGTGAGCTGAAACCCTGGAACTGTGCACATCACATATAGCTCAGGCAAACAGAAAGTGGCAGAAGCAATAGGATGTCATCACCACAATTATCAAGAGAGATTTTGTCTCTCCATGCTCCTGGCACAACACAGTAGCTGCCAGGATGTTTGGAGACAACAGAGGGCCTGGGAATCTCAGCTTTGATGTTGATTGAGGCACAATAGTATGGGACACCATGCCTCAATACTCCCCATGAAAGATTTATTAGAGCTGTCTACATAGGGCAGTACAACAGCATAGTGTAGGGTAACAAGTAGGTCTTCTTATTTAAGCTTTAATTCATTCATCAGGTATCTGTAGCAAGGAATATATTAAAAGAAAACTCTTAGCAAAACATTGCTTTAAAAATTTCACTAAAGATTAAAATTATTGTCACTTGAATTTGTGATAGATTTAGTAATAAATTATAACTGTATCTTCAGGCTGCTTTTAACACATACCCTTTTAGGAGCTGGAAAGGTAAGAATATAGACCAATAATCATCTACTATATAGGTCTGAAGTAGAAAAGGGAATTGGTGTACATGAGAACTATTTAACTAAATAGAACTAAATAAATGCTTGAGCTGAACAATTAGGAAAATATATGTAGCAACCAGATAAAGACATTTTCAAGCTGTTCTGTGAAGAGGAGCAAATGAAGGAAAGCTATATATGTCACTTATGAAAACTTATTTTTAAACACAATGACTTTGAGACTTCAAGTCACTTTTCATACTGAGTTAACATATCCTAGGAAAATCTTAGGCTTCCAGCAACTCTTTCTAAGCTATTGAGACAATCATCAGTGCAATATCTTTGAAGTGTTAGCTCATAAAGTCTAGTCTGGATAATTNNTAATGTTTAACTTGAGTTATTAAATAATTGCATGATTTTTATTTAAGGCATGTGTGCAAATGTTTTCAATGCTTGCAGTGGTCATAATTTCTCATTTTTATTGATGCGATTTTCTGAAAATAACCTGTTTTCAAAGGCCACTGAGATAATTTTTTTTATTATTTATTTTTTATTGCATTTTCTGTTGTTTCTGGGTTTTAAAACTTCTCTGCCAATTCCTCAGTTTAAATTATTTCAATTCTGATGTCAGACATAGTAAATTATGAACAATATTTCTTTTCATTAGGAGAAANACTGCTCTACCATGAAGGAAAATAGAACAGTAATTCACTGGTTTTGGAGAGTTAAACTTTGTGAATTCCTTTCTAATGATACTGCCATCTTTCCACTAATGTTTAACTTGAGTTATTAAATAATTGCATGATTTTTATTTAAGGCATGTGTGCAAATGTTTTCAATGCTTGCAGTGGTCATAATTTCTCATTTTTATTGATGCGATTTTCTGAAAATAACCTGTTTTCAAAGGCCACTGAGATAATTTTTTTTATTATTTATTTTTTATTGCATTTTCTGTTGTTTCTGGGTTTTAAAACTTCTCTGCCAATTCCTCAGTTTAAATTATTTCAATTCTGATGTCAGACATAGTAAATTATGAACAATATTTCTTTTCATTAGGAGAAATTTTACTTCATGAAGAGATGAACCATAGAGGGGATTGGAATTTTACTTCTCCATTGGGAATATTCAGATACCTTATTTATTAGGAAACATGTTGAATTAATTGGGAATCCAGTTTTCTGTCAGTGTCAGACATAGGGTGACATTTTGTAAAGCTTTCCTTACCAGCTGTACAGAGTTCAGTGAATAGTTTTGTTAGACTCCATAGTGACAGTGAAATCCTAAGTGCTCATTTGCATTTTCCTGATTCAGGTATAACCTCCTGGACATCCTGAAACAATGATCTATTTAAGTAAACATTTACAACATTAATCTTTTTCACTTTTTTGAAGATAGATTTCTTAGCAGCCTTACCAAACTTTTATTTCTCCATATAACATCTGTTAAGCACCATAAGAACAAGTTTTCAGTTACCTGGAAGCTTTGAATGCTGACATGTGAAAGGTGACCTATGTTAGTGTGAAAGATGAAGAAAAACTTATAGGTCAAGTGTTAGCCACACCAAGACAAAAGCTACTACTACATCTTTTTTGGATGTTATCACACAGAGAGATGATGCAGGTCCATGACCTGCGATACATTACAGATGCATTTTGTCTTTGAAAGACATGTTAAATGTCTTCACTTCTAAGGAAAAACAGCCTGATGAGAGAATTGTCAGCTTTATCATAAGCAGGTGGTATGAAAGCAGCCATGTGACTTCTCCATTGTCTAGTACTAAAGCCAGGAAAGATCCATATGTAGATGTGAGATTCCTAGAGACTCAGTTATGAGGGAAAATCAAATTTGTATGTATAAATAAAACAATATCCTAGTGTCATCTCTGAGCTTCAGATGCTGGCTGTTGGCTCAGTGACACCATGGTAAGAGAAAAAGATCCAAGTGGCACTATTTCCCGTGTAAACACTGTAAATAGCTTTTTCTTTGAATATATATACCTGTATTAAGGAATAGCACAGGTGTAATTATTCTAACTGCTGTCTCCCAAAATCTGGCAAAATTATCCTATGAGTAAGAACTCTTTTGCAAATATGTGAAGAAGACAAGTTTGGGACTTCTGTGTAGACCTGAATCTATGACAGAAGTATCATACTGAGGTATCCTAAAGGCCAAGGCCTATATGATTAATTACACTCAACTGTTTTGAAACTTGGCAAATGGAAACTTAAATAAATATGTACATCGTAAACACTCATTACGTCTTCACCCATGCTAGGATTTAATTAGAATTTTTCCTCAGCTTGTTGGTGACATGTAAGCTACTTTTCTCCTTATTTATCATAACCTGCAGTTTGTGTAAGAGCTTTCCATTTAGTGCTGCTTTTTTTTTTTTAAATTTTATGGGACTTCCCACATTATTTTGTGAAAACTATTCAAATTCAGTCTACAATTTAATACATTTTATTTGCACATTATTACTTATGCATGATGGAGGTAATGCTGACTCCTGAAAGTAGGTCTGAGCTGCTTGTAGCTGAATTACTTTTAGGCTAAACCCATATAAAAATATTCAGGCCTAAGGGCAAGACTGGGCCTATAACTGTCATCTTTGATTTGCCCTCTGCTAAAATATGCTTAAGTATCTGAATTACTGCCCAAGCACCAAGTTACTCATTATAGTAATTTACATCAAAGTGCAAGGCCATAACACAGCTGAGGTGCTGTTTCACCCCAGGGCAGCTCTCCCTACATTTCTTTTAAGTACTTCTGGGGGCCCATTAAGTGCAATTAAGAAATGTTTCAGTGCAGTAGAATTAAAGAATTTAGAAGTCTATACAAATGCAAGATATACATGTATGTGTGTATATGTTCTTTAAACCATGTTTTCAAGGCAAAGCGTGTTTGCTCTGTGAAGAAAAGCAGCAGAGGAGCCAATGCTTAACAGCAAGACAGGCAGGACAGGGTCCACACAGACAGAGGACACAGTCCCACAGCACCCATATGCAAAAAGCTGACCAGGCCTGGTGAAGATGACCAAGGTCAGACATCACAGATGGCCAGGCAGGTCTACAGTGGCAAGGGAGGTCCTGGGTCAAGCCATGAGCTCAAGTCAGTAGGTCAGGGTCAGCAAAGAAAGTAGCTAGGCACAAACACTCCTACAGCACTCTGACTGTTCTCTCTGAATGCTGTATAACTTTAAATGAATAAGGAGTTGGTTTTGCAGTCATCATGATTTGGCTTATTTACAATGAAGCTAATGGATACAACAGCTGCTTTCTCTCAAGATAAGTTTAAAACTTATTGAAATCTTTAAAGAACAACTAGAGTTGCTACCCAAAATAGTAGAGTCTGGAGAAGTAAAATTGAAGTTTTTGTACATTTTGTACATGTAAAATGTGCATTGTACATTTTAAAAGTTCCCATAGCAAGAAAATGTAAGGACAGAGATTGCTTAGAAATCTTCCTACAGACCTATGTGAATAAAAAATGCATGAAAAAAAATCAGAGTTTCAGGAATACCCAGAGAAGAAACCTCTAGCCTGCTCCTAAAAAAGAAGCCATAAAACAGATATTGGGATCAAGTACTGGCTAATGAGAGGCTCAGAACTTTAAAGTTGAGGCTGAGATATTTCTTACTTAAATTTCACTATGTTTAAGAAAGCAGGCATCTCTGCTCAGGTCTTCTAATTGAACATGACTGTAGGAAAGAGCTGTCTGTCCTCTGTCACTGAATCCTTTCAACAGAAATTACCAACACGGTCAAGTTTATTTCTTCTGTTTGAAAAGTGTAACAATCCCTGATAGCAAAAGCCCCTAGAAGAAAAGTATTTTTGAGTGCTAAATTATGTCAGAAACAAGATAAGTAATGAATTTGATTATTATACAACTACAGGTGTTGCATCGCGTTATTTTACTGTTGTTTGCTTTTGTTAAATGGTTCGTTCTGTTGTTTGTACCCCCCCCCTTGTTAGAATTCAGTTNGCGGTCCCCTATTTAAGTTGCTGCACGCCTGTGTCCTTTGCCTTTTGTGGTTCCCTTCCCTTCGATCCCAGTTGTCCTCCCTCCCGTTTCCCCAATAAACCTTCCCTGGAACCTCGAAAGGACTCTCTCTCGATCCTTTGCTCCTCTCCGGACGTGTGCACAGCCGGAAGGGTTCAGAGCCCTACCCACATTCTGGGTTCCCCGGGATCCTGGAAGTGGGCCACTCTCGGCGCTGGTCTCGCCTCCAGGGCTAGCTGGGCGAGTCAGAGCAGGGTGGAGGAGGCGGGCCGCGTCATACAGGCAAACTCAGAATTTATCTTTGAGGAGTGTGCATATTAGATCTCAGAATCACAGAATAATTGGGGTTGTGAGGCACCTTTAAAGTCATCTAACCAGATGCCATCCTCCAGATCATCAGGGACATTTTCAGATGCCTGTCTCAGGAGAGTGCACTTAAGAAGAACAGTAAAAAAAAAAAAAAGGTGGCTGACACCATTTAGCCAATTTTCTCTGCCATATCTGGAAATATCAACATTTTGCTGCTAATTTTGGCAGGATCCAAATGGAGAAATACATATAAATGAAGCAAGGAAGGAAGTGAAAAATACATTAAGGACAGAAGCCACTGCCTAGTGTGGAGCTACAGGATATTAAGAAAAAATAGAACAACAATATGAGAGGACTGACTCTCATAAACCTTAGAAATGGTTTAATTAAGAATTTTATCTTTATGTCCTTAAAAATTCAACTTTGCATAAAAACAACTGTAGAACTTTTAATAAGTATCATATGTGTCCTTATTTTGTTCTACCATAAAATTTAGTTTTGTACTAAATTTTATATGCGGAGCAAGTAAAACACTGGTTTTCTAACCAAAACAACTTTCTTTTTTAGGAAACTTAATGGAGGATAGATAGATAGTTTCATTTTTTGTAAGTTAAAATCTTGCCAGATGATGCAACATTGAATCACAGCTTTCATGCTGCTTAAAGATATCCCCAGAATAATTTTCTGTATAGCAATGCTATTCATTGTTAATTCTTTTTTTCAGCAATAGAAGATTCAGATGATTAATTTGTGTTTTGTAAAATGTGATTTCACTAATTCAGTATAAATGTTATAAAATCTCTTTTCCACAAATTATTTTGGAGTCCTTGTATTTTCTTCTCTCTTCTTTTTTTTTCCCCCTGAATTTTTAAAGAGGAAAAAGTAATTTGTTGAAATTCTCCATTTTTCTCATATTGAAGGCTGGAAGTTTCTTAAACATCTCAGTCACATCATTAAGAGGGTACTTCAAAATTTATTTTGAATTGACAACATAAAATGATTGGACTTTTCCCTCAGAAATTTAGAGAGTTGGCATTCATGTTTTCATTTTAAGTTCCATCAAGGAAAGCAATGGAAACGATCAATAAACTTGTTTTTCTAAGTAACAATCAATTTGGGGAACTGCGGGAAACGAATTCTCTCACCCTGAAAAGGATTTTGTCAGTCAGAAAATCAAAAGGCAGGGTTCAAATAATATACACCTGAAGCACTATACACACTACATATGCCTGATATTTACTGAATGATTGATGATTTTCTATTTTCTCTCCTTACTTAGAAAATGAAGTAAGGTTTGAGTGAGTAATAGGTAGCTAAGGTGTAACTTCTGACAACTTATTACTGATGCTAAAGGAAAGGAAGAAAAAGTTTTAATCAAGTCAAGATTTGATTGATAAAATAAACAACGTTTATGACCAAGCATTTCAAACCTGGCAGATAAAAAGGCAAACAGTAACATAGATATCAAAAATATCAAGGGGAACCCCCTTTGAGAGTATGGAAAAGACAGAAAAAATCTCACAACTAGGATCTGATCCAAGAAGCTCTAAATTCAGTTGCAAAATCCCACTGGATCTAATGAGCTAAGTTGCTAAGAGATTTAAGAACTCACTCTACCTGTAAAACTTCAAGGTCTGCACATGAAAATGAACCTCTTTCTTCTTCCTGTCTGGAAAGTTCTCCTGTGCCTTTTGCTGCTGTGGTCCTGTATGAGGAGCTGCCTTATCTCAGGAATTCACTTGGTTCAGCTCCTTTTCTGTCTCTTGCTTTGCTATAAATTAGACAGACAAAGAATTTATTCTCTATTTTTCCTTTAAAACGAGCTAATTATTCAATCTCTCTTGCCACAGTTTAATGCCATCAACTGACAGTATGAATAATTTTTGATTGAGAGTCTATTTAATGAGCTCAGTTTCATGTTATGAGGACATAAAGTTGATAAGTTTGTGAGGTTAATTGTTAACCAAATCAGCTATGTTCTTCATATTGCAATTTCTTGCTAATGGCCTATAAAAAAGCCAGGCTGACAGTACAGTTTAAAATCAATTCCTCCCCCACAGCTTCCCCCCTCTTTCTTTTAAATTCTAATTCAATAAGATTTAGCAAATGGTGCATAAAGCAGGCAAATTCACAGCTCCTATTCTAGATGCTTTAGAATCTTTGAGTTTGCTGAAATTTGTAATAGTTATTTGCTCTTGGAAAATCTTGAAATCAATGAGAAGTTATCATCTACAATTACACTGAAGGATTCAAGAGCATGGAGCTTTGATAATACAAAAGAATATTGGACCAAAACATCCACTAACTCTTGTATCCAGCTGCATTCTTGTGGCAGAGGAAATATCCTCTACAGCTTTAGTAGCAGATTTAGACCTAGAGTCCCTCTGCAATCCCCTTTTTATGCCTACTTCTTATAAACAATAAGTCTAAGGAACATGGTCTGTGCCAGGACCAACTTAAACAGCAGCATTCTTTCATCATCTTCACGAGTAACATGCAGATTCTTCATGCTTCACAGAATCACAGGATCCTCTACCAGAATGGGCTGACAATCATTCCTTTTGCAGAAGGTGTGCTGTCATCAATGAGCTGTGCCAACAGGTGAAGGAACCATGTGAGGAGGTGAATAGGATGCACGGAGGAAGAGATTGGTGATGCTGATGTCTCAGGAGCCTCAAATCTCCATAGCAGTGGGGATGCAGGGGGCCTCAGGGCACTGTCAAGAGGTTAGTGAAAGGTCTGTTGAACATGGGGCTGGAGCTGGTCACTGTGCATACTAGGAGAAAGTCTCCTTCTCCTAAAAATTTGAAGGTAACAAGTAGAACTGGCATCTTTTACAAGAGGCACGAGGCCCTGGATCTTGAAGGAAAATCAGCTGATGAAGTGGGTGAAGGTCCCTCTGGGATAGAGAGACCAGCTAGAGTAATAGAGCCTCCCCCTTGCATCATGACCTTCTCTGTCACTGTATGTAATGGAGGGTCTGGAATATAAGGAGCTTAGAATTGGAAATGGCATGACATTCATCTGAGTAAGGATTAAAGGACAAATAAAGAATGCCAATGCTATTGTGGAATCTATAACAGACTACCGAGGTAGGACTATGATGCCAGTGAATTATTCTTTGAGGAACTAATGGACACTCCCAAATCAACCACCCTTGTCCTTATGGAGGACTTCAACTTGCCAGGTGTTAACTGGGAACACCACACAGCTCGCCAAGATCCTGAAGATTCCTAAAACACCTGGATGAAAATTTCATGGTACAGGTAGTAAGGGAGCTGACTCGAAAAGATGCCCTCCTTGATGTGCTGCTTGATCCACTTTGTCAGCAGAGTGGATCTCCTGAGCAAAGTGGAGATTGGTGTCTGTCTTGGCCACAGCAACCACAAAGTGATTGAGTTGAAAATCTCTATTGACTGGAGGAAAAGTGCCAGCAAAACTTCAACCTTGGACATGTGGAGAATAGACTTCAGGCTGCTCAGGGAACTAGTGAGTAAGGTCCCCTGGAAAAATACTTTAATCACAACAAGCAAGAAAACTGTCAGACACAAATTACAGTCAAAACAGACATTTTATTTTGTTGTGTTTATTTCAAAGACTTATATGTGAGCTTCATAAATTTAGTGTGATTTTCTACTGAGAATGAAATTGATTAATTTCTTTGCATCAGTTTCATATCAAGCATAAGCATGCCAAGATTAATTTGTTCCACAGAGATTCCATATCCAATAGAGTCCTGTGTGACTGCTATGTTGAAAATACATAGAAATGTATTAGGAAAAATCTCTCCAAATCAATTACTGAAAGTATTGTGTAAAGCATTTTTTGTTTTACATATTTGCAAGATACTCAAAACACAATCTCAATTCCTTACATCATACCTGTTATTCACTGAAAGGTATGAACTTACCATTTTCAGGATGCAAAATGGATGCAAACTACTTAATAAATGCTTAATAAATGCTTACTTAATACATTAGTTCTCCACTTGCTGCTCATGGGCTCTGTGGTACGGCAGGTTTTCTAAGTCACCTGATCAGTTGTGTCTGCCTGAATTGCATTACCAATAACTTGAAATAATGCTCAAATGGAAAGATGTTAGCATACATTTATGGCAGCAAAGTCTTGGCAAACATCTGAAAGTTCATGAACATTTTCACAAGTACCTTGACTGCTGCCTGAACTCTCATAGTGGAAATAGTGGAAAACACCACAGAGAACTCCTTCAGAATATTTTTATGCAGACTTTGTTTCCTCAACTTGATTTTTCATGTGTTTCTCAATTCTGTATTACATTAACTTAAGAATGTATAAGCATGTGAGCTTTTCAGCAGCTCTGGAAATCAAGTGCTGGTGCAGTGGCCTCTAAAACTAATAGCTGAAGTTACATGTCTTCTACGATCCCTATGAAATGCTAATAAATCCACAAGCAGCAGAGATGCATTATAAATAAAAGATTTGCAAAATATTACATTGATTTTATAATTCCAATTTAATTTACTCTCTAAGAAAATTTGTGGAGACATTCTAATATGTTCACCAATGATAGTTCAAAGGGTTCTATAATCAGATTTGTGCTCCATTAGCATGCCATGGACTACCAAGCAATTAAACCATATGTACAGTGTAGAAAAGTGGTGTAAGCTTGCAAAGAAATAAGAGAGTTCTTGGCATATGTTTAAAAGTTCATTTGTTCTTTAAGATTTTTATTCGAAGCATTTTCTCTCCTCAGTGTACAAGTACAATACATAAATCAGCAGCAAGGTCAAGTTTAAAAGACAGCACCTCAGAAGCAGAATACTGTTGACTTAATGTATTTTATGGAGAAACGTCTTAGATAATTATTAGGTGATCTTAGAGGCATATATGTGTGATGAATGTGAACTTTATTTCATTCCCCTGGGGAGACATAAATTCTGAAATACAATTGTGTGCAGCAGAAAATTCCTGCAAATTAAGAATACTGGGAGGTGAAGTTTTTAATGAAAAACTACCCCTAATTCAAATTAGGGGCTGCTGGTGTCAAGTTCAAGACAGAGGAGTCAGTCCAGACACAGAAGAGAAGTCAGTCCAGGAAGATTTTGACTGAGGCAAAGTGAATGAGTGGAGCTAGACCATAACTAGATGCGTGCCTTGATGGCTTTTCTTAGTTGTGCTG
>VZTT01032116.1:0-48011 GCA_013400855.1 Buphagus erythrorhynchus | reverse complement strand
AAAAAGAGAACAGAAAAAAAAAACATAAAAGAAATAAACAAAACCACGATGGGAAACAGAAGAAAATGAACACACAAAAAAGGCCATTAAACTGAAGGCTGACATGCAGGCAGAGGTAACTACTGACCACTAATGGCGAGTACAGGACACGGCACTGTCAGGCAAGCAGACCAAATCTCCACTGTAATGGAAAGTGGCAGGGGAGGGAAGGGTGGAACTGGGGGTAAAATAGACCTCAGGAGAGGATACCAGCAGCAAACCACAGTGTCATTGCTTTGTGACCACATGTAATGCCACATGTGTGACAGTTAAACCTCAACCTCTGTTAATTACTCAAATACACACTCAGACATCACTTTCTACTGCAGCTCATTAACATGCACAATTCATTTAAATGATTCTCAATCATAACAAAATGACAGATGAATACATAGAATTCCTTTCAGTGCAAACTCATCCACTCAAGCCCTGCAGTCATTTCATACAAAGCTGCTTCCTGACCTGGTTGGGTTCTGCTACTGCCCATGGCACTGGAATTACAGCCTTTTCCCCACTGTTTTCCTGCCATCAGTGCTCTTCCTCTGTCCCACAATACTCATTTTACAGTGACTCTACCAAGCACAAACAACTGTTGCTCTGGATTATACTGACACTCCAAACTTTTACCCTCCGTCATGTCTTCTGATGTTGCTAATCCAAGGCAGGATAAATCCAGGGATTATTGCATTAAAAGGTTGGTGATTTAACAGCACAAGCTGAGCCATACGAAGAGCCACTCTCCAAATCCTATTAAAGCAATCCAGCCAGTAAATGTAACAGTGAGATTCTGAGCAGCTAGACCCCAATTACTACCAAGTATTCTAAGCAGCACAATTAGTAACAAACCCCCCAAACTCAGGATACATGGAATTTTTCTGGATTCTTAACTATTTACCAAGCTTAAGCCACCTGATGACATTTTCCACATGGGAATCCATGCTGCCAAATACATTTATTTTTCATTAATTACGGAAACTAACTAAAATTGCTCTGCTTTTCCCTAGAAAGAAATTCAGGACTAGAAGAGCTGTTGTTGAGCTGCAGCATCTCCACCAGAACATGTGGATTTGTGTTCTGATACACAATGAGAAAATCTCCCCAAAAAAATGACTAAAGGAGAAAATGTTGTCTCAATGACCAAACCTTCAGGGAAAACCACTGAGGAGTCTTGAATCAGTAACAATCTGATTTGAAATTGTCAAAGCCCCTTGTCCACCCAAGCATCAGCTTGGGAGGTCCTCAACTGGCAGATTCTCATTTTTCCTGTTCTGTTTCTTGGGCAGGTCCTGACAGAGACCTACGAACCAGCCATGGGTTTTTATCAGATTTGTACAATGTAACACCAGTCCATGGGCAGGACTGGGAGATAGATTCCCAGAGCCACGAACATTTTGGCATTCCAAATGCAAATCACAGAGAGACATGTACTCCAGGGTATCTCCTTAATTATCTCTTCCACACTCTAATAGCTAAAGATCCCAATTAAGTGCTCTCCAGCAGCCCCTCCTGGTCAATACATGACACCATTAATTTCACATTCATTGCAAAATCTATTTTTATCTAACTCTATTTTTTAATGTCCCGTAATTGGATTTCTTGCAGGAATGCACCACTTTTAACTCTTCTGGCCTCAGCCAAGCACCATTCTCCCAGGGAGTCCCTTGCTGTTGCAGGTCACTCAGGAGAGCCCTGAATGGGGCCAGGGGATCTTCCCAAACTATCTCCATGCACCTAAATGACATTCCAGTGCTGATCCACTATCACACCAGGTTTTCCCTGTGTTTAAATCCTAGCTCTTATCACCAGCTCCCTTGGACTGGAGACCTTCTCACTGCACCTGACAAACCTCTTCCTCAGTGTTCTCAATGAGGAGCAAGGGATGGAACTGCAGAACTCTCTGTGGTGCCCATTGATTTCAGCACTTTTCCCACTGTCCTGCTTGATTTCCAATTCACTTCAAATTCCAAACACTCATACTTGGGTTTCTCTTACCTGTCTTGGCAATACTGTCAGGTGATCTGCTTCAAATTACATGGCTTTGATGCAAAATCCATCCCTTATCCATTGTTAAAATTCATTCAGTTGAGTTAAAGTGGAATATTTTTTAAATTCACCTTCTTAATCTAAACCCCATTCCCACACACTCATGTGTTTTTCTTCCCATATCATGAAATGGATCCATCTTTTATGAAGTAATATGCACACAGAATTGATGGGTCTGGGACAGCTGCCAGGACTTCCCAGAGAACAGACACCCAGTTCTATCCTTGTGCAAGGCTCAGACCAGGAATGTTCCTTCCCACAGCATTACAGGAGAACAGTCACAGACAACAAAATCCTAATGATGCCTGAAAAATCAGCTGTGACCCAGAGAGAGCAGCAAGGACCTGAAACCCTTCAGGTGAGGTGATGAGGGCCAGGCCCCAGAACTCTCCCAACACTGCACTTCAACACTTTTGGGACTGTCAGGAGCTGGGGGATGTACCCTGAAGATTAAGGGATTGCCTTCCTTTTTTTCCCTGTCTTTCCTACAAATGCCTCAAGTGCTGTTACAGAGGCTTCATTCCCAGTTGGGTGAGCAGAGCTCCACAGTCAGAGCTGTGTTAACGAGCAATTACACCCAAATTAGCTCTAACACCAGTTAGGGAATAGCTTTGTCACTTCCATCTTTCAGCACTATGGAAGAAGCCACTCAAGTCTCTAATTTCTAACATCTCCTTCATCATTTCTTGAACAGCAACTCCAAATCTGGACTGTTCTCTGCAGTTATTCCTACACAGCTTCCCATGAATCTCATTTTTCAAAAGCACATTCAGCAAGTGACTTGTGCTTTGCACCATAATTTATGTCCTACTGTGGAATAACTGGGACCAACTCCAGGCAGTAGAATTCCACTCCTGCATCCCGGCCACTATAGGGCAGGCAGCAATTCCCTGCAACATGAGAAGCAGAATTTTTAAACTTTGCCCTAGAAATTATTTTCCCCATGGAAATGGTTTTCCCTACATCCTACAGCATTCCAAGTAACAGCAATCTGTGTTTGTGCTGCTCAGGTGTGGCACCAACAGTGCCAGCCAAGGCAGTTCCACAGGAATCCCAGGCATCCAGGGTGGGAGGGCATTCCAGCTGCTAATCCTCAAGCCTTTTCTATCAAGCTGCCCTTCCCAGGGCTCCTTCTGAGCAGACATCAAATACTGCAACTATTTTATCAAAATACTTGCAGGGTGTGCAAATACCCACAAGGATTTGGACTCGAATCACTCAGTAACAAGGTTTTAATTGCCCCAGCACTGGGCTGATGACATCCAAGAGGTGAAGGTGTCCATGGGGTGGGTGCACTAGTGTGATCCCATCTTTTCATCCTGTAGGAAAACCCTGGGATAACAAAGAGATGGAGCATGCCTGGAGAGCTGCTCCAGTGCCACCACCCAGGCAGCCCAGGAGATCTTTTCCAAACAACTCAGCCACACCTGAAAACCACTCACTGAAACGCTCTGGTTGTTACGAAATCACTGGAAATACTTTCCACATTGTCCAGCCCCTCCGGTTCAGATTTCCCTCTTCCTGCCTTCCCCCTCTCCAGAGGTTATTGGCATATCCAGGCTTCCTCCTGTTTGGCAACAACATACCAGTGATACTATTCGATCCAACACAAAGGGTGGGGGGAGTTTGGGAATAGGGGTGTTATCTGTTCCAGGCTTATCTGAACAACATTCCATCCCTTGGGTACCCATCTGGCACTGCAACCACCTGCCTCTGAAGGGCTGTGGAAATGCAGGAATTCAGATCCAGAAACATCTGAAGAACTGGTTAAGGTCACATTTAGGCTATTTTGGCCATATCCAAGTGTTTGCAAGTCCTCGTTACAGCACCTACCCAAGGAGAGTGCTGGGCATTTTGGAAGAAGAGGCACCAGAGAGTGATCCAGGTGTTCCTGGAGCCCAGTGCCTGCATTCGATGGTGCTCCAGAGCAGCTCTCACCCCAAACACCCAACAGGGTCCTGAGTGCATCTCCCAGCCCAGGGCCAGCCCAGAGACATCGAGATCCAAGACTCCCTGAGGTGCAGTCAGGGGGCGAGGAGCAGGAATGGGTTGGGAAGGTCAACTGTGCCAATGAACCCATGGAGGGGGGAGATGGATCCAGAATGAGAAGGACCTTCTCAATGGGAATCATTCATGGGGACAACAAGGAACAGGGGCACCACTTAATACTCAGAGCAGGAGAAGAGAAAGTCCTCCTTGGAAGGACTTCAAGGGTAGATTTTAGAGATTTGAAACATGATTTCAGCAACAAAGATCTACTACAACTAAAAATAGCAAATAACTATTTTGCCAACAAACCTTTTGGAAAAAAAATTACCTAGGACATTCAGATCTCAACATCTCTAACATTTTAACTGTATTCCCTAAGAAAAAAATACCTCAGAGGCACCAAATGTTTAATTTTGACTTCAGGTATTCATATAAAACTGTGTACTCGATAAATAATATTTCTCCCATAAATATATTTAACTGGTTCCAGGAAGGTAATAAAGACTTTCAAACTTTTACTTAATGCACTGGTCTCCTAAATTTGAACATTGGTTCATGATGTCCTGATGGAAGGATTCTGCTCAGATCAGGATTAAGCAGCTGTGATGCTGCAAAGAGTCAGAGTCAAATCCCACTGATTTCATTATGCTCATCATAGTTAAAAACAACAGCAGCATTTGGCTGCAGTGCAAAAATAAGCATGAAATAACAAAATTAGTAAGTTCACACTACACACCACCCATCAAAATTTTGCTTTATTTTTTGCCCGTGTTTTTACTTGTAACCAATTGTCCCTGTTCAAATGCTTAAAACGTAAATTTCCAACAGAAGGGATGACTTTGTTATTGCCAGCTGTTCCCTGAGTGATACCACACTCAAACAAAGCCACATTACCTGGCCATAATAATTTCTCTCAGACAAACAGCCGAAGTGCTGAAGTTGATCTCATCAGACCAGCTGTAATAATGGAATTAACTTCTTCCCTTGGAAAAACTAATTTAAAGAAATTTCTGGAACTCCCTCCACAAATTGATGCTTTTGTGCAAAGCTGGAATAGAGACTGAACACTTGTGGAAAGAAGAGGGTAGCAAGTAATTTCTGCTTTACAGAATGATCAGAAAGTCCTGAATCTCCTGGATTTCCAAAGACAGCCATCATCACCCCTATTCCCCTGGTGGAAGACACTGATCCACGTCTGCTTAATATAAAACACCCTCCAATTTAGGATTTTGTAGACTTAATTTTTCTTCATGAGCTAATTTAAACTGCAGAACTTTGTGGGCTCTAATCAATTTTGGAAATTCGGAAATGTACAGAATTTGGAATTTGTGATTTTGGAAATGAGTCAGAAAGACAAACACGACAGCATTGAGACCAGCACCTCAAGGGAAGCACAGCTGGACACAGAGCCACTGACCACAGCGTCTCTTTCTTTACACCTGCAGGGACCATGGGAAACACAGGAGCTGATCCCACACAAGCACTTCCCTGCATCATCTCACTCAAGGGAGAGGTTTGAGGACAACTCTTAGAATAAATTTTGTCCTTCACATTTAATAACCCAAATTCAATCCCCACCCTGAGGAATAGACCCTGCCCCACCAATATCCCTCATTTTTCCTCATAAATGAAATGGAGATGCTTCCTTATTTATTCCTCTATGGCGACATGTTTAGCCCAGAGCAGGAGAAATGTCTTATTTTTAATTTTTAATTGCCTTAGATTAATTTACATCACCACTGGGAGCGAGAGCTGTTATTTACTCTTCACTCAATTCACAGTGTTGCAAAAAACTCCCCAAAAATCCAGAACAAGCAAGTGTTTACCTGCCACTCAGTGATTCTGATTTTTAGGCATTTATTTGGTTCTGTTTTGCACTGTGAATGGACACTGCTGGATGCTCAATAAGCTGGGATATATAAATATAGTGATAAGCACATTCTGACTGGGAGCCTGTGTTTTAAAGGAAGTCATAAATCCCCTCCTGATAACAAGCCCTCCTCCCATCCCCATTTCACCATGAAATGCTTTGGTGTAGAGGAAACAATTTGATTTTTTCCTGTCTCATAAAACAATCCTTAAAAAGGCGTGATAGCCCTGCTGACGCATTCCAGGGAAATGGAGCAGGAACTCCCTGGTTCCAACCACATCCCAGTGCTCCAGGGGAGGATGGAAAGGAAAAAAGCCCTGCAGGGATTTCGGTCACAAGACTCAGGTTATTAAAAAAAGGGAAATAAGCCATACACACCTCATCTGTCCCCACGGAGTTTGAAACTGCTTTGAAACATATTTTGTCATTGGAAAGAAATTCAGACCATAACACGTATTGCAAAATGATGGGTATGACCTTCAAATTCAGTAGTGAATATTCAATTATTTAAAGAATTAAATATTTTTCTAAAAATTACTCCTTAAGTAAAAGAATCAAAAACCCAAAGCAAAACCTACATATAAGTGCCCCCAAAGAACCCTGGCCAGGGTCTCCTCTTACTGTAAATATTCATCAGTTGAACTCCTCTGAAGAATTAAAAAAATCTCCTGAGAACAGCAGAGCCTGCAAGAGTGTTCTGCAATCTGACTGTAATAATGGCAGCAGAGCTGTGACTTTATTCCCAAATAACTGAGTTCTGTTCAAGCACAGTCTGAGAGGAGCAGTGACAAATTAAACCCCGTGTCCTGTGCTAAGGATTCAGCTCTGCACAGCCACTGGCACACCCAAAGAATTCAAGAAGTTCCCCCAAGCCCTGCAAATAACTCTTCTGTTGCCCTTGGGCAGATCTCTTCCCACCTCTCCCTTGTGGAATCCACAGGGATGCTCAGCTGCCACTCTCAAGGGAAGAGGGTCACCAGTGCTGGGAGCTCTGGGAATGCTGCAATAATCCCCAATAATCCTGCAGGCAGGCAGTGCAGGAATTGCTGCTGTGCTGGCAGAGCAGGACCAGAACATCCCTGGCAGTGCCCAAGGCCAGGCTGGATGGGGCTTGGAGCACCCTGGGATAATGGAAGGTGTCCCTGTCATGGCAGGGGTGGATGGGATGGACTTTAAGGTCCTTCCAGCCCAAACTACCCTGGGATTCTATGACTACGCCTCTACTATTTCAGGACACATTTTCAAAGGAACAACACAATAACAGCCTGAACTGAAATAAAGGAACCCAGCAAGCACAAACCCTGCTGCTGTTCAAGGCTGCTGCTCAGAAATCACTGATAGCCCCTGACTTTAATCTGCACTGTTTTCTTTAAGTGATTGCCATGCTCCTCCAAGTGCCTCTGGACAAGACATCCCTGCCCCTGTCTGGGACGCCTGCAGGGGTACAAGGGCTGTAGCTCAGTGTTACCCTCCATGGCCGCTTTTCTCCAAAAAAAAAAAAAAAAAAATACCTTGGAAGTGGGACATCTTTTCCTTCTGTTTGAGAGCTGCTGACACTTGGAACAACTCAGCAGCACCAACTCTGCCAAACTAGAGCTGCAGCAGATGAGGCTGAACAAGCTGCTTGTTGTCAAAATTGTCCTTATTTCTCCAAGCTTTTAAAAAAAAACTTATTTAAATTAATTATTAACAGTTTATTTAACTACTTGTTTATACACATATCTACTACACTCTATCTTCCTTCTATTTAGGTTTATATCTACACAATTAATACTTTTCAAGAGAGAGAATGTCCCCTCAAACCCCCCTTCCCTCTTTTAGTCTATAACCACCCTACAGAGCAGCACTATTAGATGTGGTACTGGATATTTTATTAATTTTCACTGGATTTGTCTGCTAAAGGCCACATGTACGTGCTCCTTGCTGCCCACCTCACACCCACTCATTTTTATAGAACTAGAGGAGTATCAAGATATTTGAGAATCTTACAATTAAGACTTTTTTTCTTTCTATTTTTAAACCTGTAATGTTGACTTGCTTCCACATATTTCTAATAATAACAGAAAAAGTAAACCCCGTGAGTATTTTTAAAATACAACTGCTTTTCCAAGCATGGAGGCTTGGGAATTTGGTGTGCACTTCCCAGCACACAAGAATTGAAGGTTATTCCCCATAAGTACATGACGGGGTTTATAGCACAAGATAAACCTCATTTAACTCCATTTAAATGTGAACCTGCTGTGGTTACTGACCACTTAAAAATGCCCAAAAAACAAGTTTTTAAAGCAGCTTATAAATATAAACTGGTACTGAACAAGGCACGGGTGGAATGTCCGTCCCCAATCAGCTGTGACCTGGATCCAGGCATGACTTTCCTCCTTCTTTCTTTTCCTTCAACACCTCCAGTGCTGATGTGTCACCAGGAAAACCACACAGAATCCATCTGTCCTTTAAAGACTCTGGATCCACAATTATGAGTTTCTTTTTGGAGAGAAGAGAGACAATAGGAGAGGGGAAACAACCAGGAAAACAAGAAACTCCCACTCTAGGCTGTTATATCCCAGTGAGAACAGTGACTTTTTACAGTTGGTTTCAATACTGAACATACATTATTAAAACTTACATTTCTGTGTTAGATTTATGGCATTTCCTTAGGGAATAAACTCAATGAGCCCATGATAACCATGCAGGTTATCCTGTCAATAAGTACCAGGGTCTTCTCCCAGCTCCAGATCTTCATCAGCATGAGTGCTGTTACCCACTCAGCCCAAGTGAAAACCAATCCTTTTCCCTTCTCTCCAAATGGCATTCAGCCATCTCTGCTATTCCTGTATAATTTAGCAACTCTGAAATACAAGCAACCAATTAAGACCAGCCCCACGTGTTTGCTCTCCCCACTGGTGCGAGACTGACAAAATCTGATCTTTTCCTTTCCAACACGAGCCTGGGATCAATTACAAATTAAGGGTGTTTCTGTCAATCTTCACAGCCCTGGATATGAGGAATAAAGGCAGAGGAAATGCCTTTGGTAGTCATGACGGATATCAAGCTACAGCTAATCCTGCCCTTCCACTCATGCAGGGATGGAAAAAACAAAGCCACTAAAAACAACAGCCCTTGTGATCCACTGCAGTGGCTGCTCTTGCCCCTGATTATTTGTATTTTCCCCTCAAACCAGGAGCCAGAGCCAGGCAGAGGAGCCATCAGCCATCACTCCACAGCTGGAGCTGGGCTCGCGTCCGGAGCAGCACCACTTTGTTCCCAGGAAAAAGCACTCCTGACATGACATCACCGAGCCAAGCTGCCAGGAATATGTAAAATATGAGGATAAACATAACTGGACTGGGTGGATTTCAGTGCTGTTGAGGGAGGTGTATTTGGTGTTAATAATCAGCCTTTCTGGTGGCCAAGAGATTTTTATGTGACTGAGAAACTCTCTCAAGAATTCAAGATCAGCCAGAAGAGATAAAATGGACTCAGAGCCTTCCATACACATCCTACCTCACTGCACTTCTGCAGTGGGACAATAAATGTGGAATAATACAGGTGGAGCACAACAAACTTGTATTAACATGTATTGTGTGTTTCTCATAAAACCATGAAGCTTTTTTCTCCTATGGGCCTTGCTCTGCCTCCACTGAACATTCCTTACGTATCACTCCTTTTCCAACATGACATGGAATTTCTTCAAGTACCTTCTAGCCATCAACTCCCCGAGTGAAAACCAAAATTCAAGGTGCCAGTGTTTCCAAGCACAGCTGCACAAGCAGCATCCCCACAACCCTTTCTTTGTGGGCCCAGACTTAAGTCATGGCACCCAACCCTGTAAAAATTCCATCAAGAGGTTCCTACTTCTTTGCCAAGCCAACTGTAAATACAGTCATAAAACAAGAAATGAAAACTAATAAACACAATATAAATGCTGTTCTGCCTCCCTGCAATTCATGGCGCGCTGGCAAACATTAATCTATTCCTAATTTAATCTAAATTAGAGCAATTTATTCAAAGCCTGTGCCAGCTTTAAACATGAATAGGCTACTGAGAACTGCTTAGCTCCCGTTTCATCAAGTTTAATGTTAAAGAAGTTTGGGATCTCGGGTGGTTTAATCAGTTCTGCTTCTCAATAAGACTATATATAAGCAGGGCCCATAAAGAGGGAATAAATAAAGATCATTTATTAAACAGGAATTGAGTCAAGAAACGGAACTGACTGAATTCAAATAGCTCCCAGGCTATTTTGAACAGACATGCAGACATGAGAAACACGAATGCTCCTTTCCCTGAGGAATAATAGCTAAGTAATGTAAATTAAAATCAAAATTAAACCCAAAAACCCCACTCTTCCAGCACTAAAGAGGAGCACACACTGCTGTGTTTACAGAAAATTAGCACTGGAGTGTACACAACCAGTACAAAACATTCTCTGAGTTTGGCTTTGGCTATGACTGTTTGAAGTCAGTTTGTGATTTCAGATGCTGTTTATGTTCCTGAAGCACAACTCTCCAAATGAGGCTTCCAATCTGTTCCTGCACCATCCATCTGACGCCGGGTGGATGCTGGAGGGCCAGGATGGAGGCAGGGACTTCAGGAATGCTCGTCTCGGGGGAGCTCCAGCACTACCAGCAGTTCTTAAATGTTCACCACGTGTAGCTTGGAATTTGACATTTGCTGCTGTTAAAGCTTTTTGGGGACAAACTTTAATCCTGTGAGTGGAAACCCTCAGGGATATATGGATATAAAATAGACAAAAGCAGGGAGGAAGCTCCCCTGCTACTCCTGGCTCATCCCACTGGATTTTCCTTTCTCCGACTTTCAGATCTTCCCGTTCCACCAGATCAGATATTCTTCTCTATCTCCACAGGTTTCCAGTGTAGCAGAGCCAGGTGCCTTCAGCACAGACCTGCTCTCCCAGAACCATGGGCTGCTTTGTGCTGGAAGGGACCTTGAACATCCAGTTCCACTCCACGTTCATTGCCATCTCCCACTGCCCCAAAATCCACAGCTCATTTCTTGGAGTACTTTTTCCTCTTGACAGAAAATGTGAACTTTTGTCTGCAAGGCTTTGCAGCCTCTCTGCTCAATTTTCATCTATTTCTTCCTTGGTGGACACTGAGACTCCTGAAAGCCACACGGACGTCATCCCATTTTCCTTCATTAAGACATGCAAAATTGGACAAAGTAGAAAGAACATGAGAACATTTCTGTCTGAGAGAAGAAACAGGAGACCCTGCAGAGGAACACCCAGAGTCCTCCTTTATTGTTCTTTGAATAAGAACAATATATTTTTATCGTGCTCTGGCATTTGATTCACAACATCCTGCAGATTTTTCAAGTACTTCTGCAGTCTCCAAGAACTCCACAGAATTCCATGGACTGAGAATGCTTTCATTCACAATATGTAACTAAAATATACTCTAAAGCATCACCTCTATGAGTGAGAGAGCCTGAAAAGGTACATTTGATATCTAGAAAATCATCCAAAATAGGTCCTGAGGTGACATGAGAGGAGTTTATGGGATTTTTTACACATGGCAAATACACAAATGTGTGATTGAGTTTTTCAAAGCAGAGCACAGTTGGCCTGTTAGTGCCAACTTTTGCATTTCTTTCAGTAGGAGCCAAAAATTGTCAACAAGAACTTCTATTTGCCTCCTACAACAGCATAATGAAGCTTACAGTTATGGAAAACACAGAGTATTTAATCTATCCTGACTGAAGTAAGGCTTTTGACACTGCCTTTCAAATCCAGCTATAACTGGGAATCTTTTCAGTCAGGTCAGGGGAGCTAAAATAGCCTCTATGTGAGGAATATCAATCTCCAAGTCAGCCTGAAGTGACTTCAAACAGTCCAGTACCATCTGCAGTGCAGAAATGACAGATTTTCAGCACAATCTTAACTGAAATGTGCTGGCTTTGGGAAACTTGGATCAGATTCCTGATGTTCTCCATCTATCTGTGGGTCAGAGAAGCCCCCAGCCCACCCAGCCCCTTTCAGTGCTCCAAGACTGCACACAGTGCATGGCCAAACCCTGGCAGAGAGGTACCAACACAAAATGGAATTGTTTATGCAGCAATGGGCCTGGACAGAATTCAATTGCTTTTAAAAAGCACCAATTTAGGGCAATAAACAATGTCTGTAAAACTCCCTCCGTATTAGGATCCACAGAATGCAACTCAGTGGAGGAACTGAGATCATCCAGTGGTGTCAGACTTTAATCCAACATGAGGCACTTTTGTTTCTCCAGAGGGGATCAGCAGGAAACCATGGAATTGTCAGATTTGGACATTCTATGCAGTACACCCACACCAAGAGGGTGCATCCCCATCCCTGCCTCACAGTGTGTCAGGACCATGGAACAAGTCTGGGTGCCTGGGAGCTCACCTGAACTCCCCCCTTGAGCAGTCGCCTTCAACCAGGCTGCTCAGGGCCTTGGCCAGGTGTGCCTCGAGTACCTCCCAAGAGCAGAGATTTCCAGACCTCCCTGGGCAGCCTGTTGGGCTGCAGCTCCCTCCCTGTGAAACTGCTTTCTCTGATCAGAAATTCCTTTGCTTGCAGCTTTTCCCTGTCCCCATCACCTGCCCTATGTCCCCATCCCTGCCTGAGCACTAACAGAGAGTCCAGGATGAATCAAACTCAGCACATCCACTACACCACATGATCCCAATTTTCATGGCTCTCCACACATCCCATCATCCAGTCTGGATTTCTCCACTTTAGCTTCAGGGATACCCTCAGAGACAGCACCAAAGGCCTGGCTAAAGGCAAAGCAAACAAAATTCACTTCTCTCCTCTCAACCACAGGCCCAACCATTTCATCTCAGACAGGCACACGAACATAGTTTGCCTTTGGTAAACCCATGCTGATTTTCCCAATCATCATCCCTTTCATGTACCCACAACATGTCCACCAGGGGGATTTGCTCCATAACCTTCCCTGAAAAGCCTCCAGCTCCAGCTGAGCTTTGTCCTTCCTACATCCCTACACTTCCAGGCAATTTTCTGCCTTGGATTCCAGACTCCCTGGGCTTTCACTTTGTGTCAGAGCCTAGTTGGCAGCTCCTTCTTTATCCCTCCTGGTCTCCTGGACACACACATTCAACCCCTGTCCTGTCGAGCAGACCATTCCTATGCTTTGGTCCTTCAGGACCAAGTGGTTTGTCTCTTGTCCATTAACACAGTGTCCTATGGAAACCTACCAAAAATATCCCAAACAAGCCAAAGCCTCCTATCTGGAAGCTGAAGGCTGGAATTCTCAGCTCCACTCGCCAGCCAGACACAGGCAACAAATTCCAGCCTACTCTGGAAACTCCACATCCTGCCTGTCACACATGGAGCTGCTACCCCAGCACCCCTACATGAGTACCAGGGCTGTGTTAAAAAGCTCCATCTCCTCCCTGCCCTGCAGGATCTAGTCTCCAGCAGACACACACAGGACCTTGCTGTCCTTCCATCCACTGATCCCTGTGCCAGCACTCCTGGCTGGCTCGTCATCCTCTCCAAAGTGATGAAACATTGGAGTCAGCCCTAGAGGGTGTCCCAGTTCTCTGCTTGCCTGCCCCTCCTTCCTGAAAAACCTGCACCCATCCCTTGGAGCCATCCCCAGATGTCTCTGCGATCCCAAAGCCTCACAGCTCTACAACTATACACAGATTTCTAATTCCTCCTCCTTGCTACCCATGCTAGGAATAATTAATCACATGCAGGATACTCTTGCTTGGACAGGGACCTTTCTTCATGAAAAAAATGAGTTTAAAGAAACTGATAGTTCCACTACAAATAATCCTGGCATGGTTCCTACAGCACCATATCCAACTCATTCACTCCAAGATCTTACTCCTATACAATCCACAATATAGTGAAAAAAATCCAATTTTGTGGTAAAAAGGTACAAGAGCCCCACAAAGCACCTCCCTTCAGCTGTGAAGGTGACGCAGTGCATCTGAAAGGATGGTTTGAAATTGTTCTCCCATACCATGGCATATTTGTTTACAGTCCAGGGCCGTGCTTTCCACAGCATTCAGGCATCACTCCTGTTTTTCCCCAGTGCCTGAGTACTTGTCAATGCCTTTCACACAGGGTGACAGGGAACCATCTGCCTCCATCCTCCTACTTGTTGCCACCTGTTCTTTTCCCAGTCCCCACATGGCAGCGTGAGCCGGGCCAGATTCCCGGGACAAGGCCAGGTTACAGCACCAAGAAAGCCCAAATGCCTCCGTTACCCCCAGGGTCTCACTCACCACACACAAAAATGCTGTAACAGTGATGACAAGGAATGGCTCTGCTGTAATTAAGTGTATCTGCTCCATAACTGGGACACTCAGGGGCTGAGCAATGAGGATTGGAAGTAAAGCAAGCTGGATTTGTGCAGAAAAAGGGGGAGGAGAGATTTGAGGCTGCTGAGAAAGGCATTCCCAAGGCATGATGGAGATTCTGGGATAGGCAGGAGTCCTCCATGAGGGCATCTGCAGGACGTCAAACCACTCATCTCTTTATAAAGGAGGAAAAGAGAGAAGCATCGAGACTGAGAAGTCCAAGTGCAGGGCAAAAAGGTGATTGAGGAACTTCCTTCTTTTAGGGAGTTCCCAAAGTCTTCCTAAAAGCCAGAGCAGGCAGCAGAGCCACTCCAGTGAAATTCTGAAAGGCACTGAGTGTCCAGGGGCAGTATCTGAGAAACAGGGACACAGCTTCAAATCTCAACATGGTTGGAAAGCACATGAGAGGCTTTTCAAGTCCCTTGCAGAATTCTACACCTGGCGTTCAGTACAGGGGATAAAGAGGATTTAACTCAGATCATTGAGCCAAATCTTCCTTCCTCTTCTATTCTTCCAACCCTCTCAAATACAAACACTTGTCGTAAAAATCTCTGCTCTCAATACCGTGATTCTTTCATATATTCCTGAAAAAGCAAGGGTTGTGGATTCTGTATGGCCAATCCCTTTCCAGGTGCAAACTTTTCTAAATTTATTAACAGAATTACCAAACTTTAGAGGAAAACCCACTCAAGAAACCTTTCAATTCTGTGCTTTAACATTTTCCACAAAAAACCTTCCTATGTACTATAAGCTACCCAGAACTCACACCAAACACAAAAAAGCCCAGCCTAAAACATTATGTCTGATCAATGATTATATTGAGCTCATTGTAGGAGATGAAGAATCACAGATTGACTTTATATAGGTTTCTGTGTGGCTGTGCCCACACTGTGCAGAAGGTGCATCACCAAATTCCTGCTCTCTCCAAGTCAGAAATCTGTCCAAACACAGACAACATCCCTTTGTAGCAGATAAATGTTTTCCCCTCACTGCATTTCAAACTTACATTGCCTTCTAGGAGCACAAAACACAGATGTGGGACTTCATTTGGATGAGAGAACTCACATGGCCTCCCTGAGAAACTCCCCAGGGCTTCCACTTTCTCATTTGCATTTAGTTCATTGAAGATCAATTTGATAAGCAAAAAGGGCTAATGAGAAATGGTTTGTAAATAGCCAGATGTTTGCCAATTCCAGCAGGAAAGAGAAAACAGAACAGCACGGGAAGGGAAGCACTGCTAACTGGGAAGAACTTTGATGAACACTTAATCAACATTTTTCTCACTGAAGTTACTTTTCAAATTGGCAAAGTTGGCATTTCTCATCAGCAGCTACAAAATAATTAAAAAAAAAAAGTTTTCTGAATTAATGATTGAAATGTTCAGAATAGTTTTTGCTCAAATTAGGGATTTAAATTTTCATATCAAGCCAGCTGCCACTACTGCATGTGATACCTTCTTGCTGTTTCCCAGAAGTTTCCTTCTTCACTGGTCATGGATTGAGGGAAGGTATTTTAAACCCCAATTTCCTCCACCTGTGAATTGCCAGCTTTCACATATCACACTCATTCCTCATGGCACTCCTCATCACAGCCCCCCTGCACAGCACAGTCCCATGTCCCCTTAGATATGTTCCATGGGGGTGTCCCACTGCTGGAGAACAGCATCTCAATGGCCCCAGAGTTCCAGGGACACAGCCTTGGGGTGTGTCTCTACACCCACAATGAGACTCCACCACTGCAGCCCAAATCCTCTGGCAGCATGCAAAAGAGAAAGGACATTATGAGGCAAAGTCCTTCAGAACAGCAGGATGATGTGCCAGAGTGGAGCAGGAAGGAGAAACCACTGGACAAACAGCAGTGGAGGGAAAGGAAGAGGAGTGAGATCACAGGAACTCCAATAACAACAGTGAGAGTCATTTATAAACTACTATGGGAACTGGATGCAAGCATAGGCTTGGCAGGGCTTCCAAAGCCAAGGCCATTCATTATTCAGTGTTTTCAAACGTGGAGAATATGGAATAATGCTTCTGCTGGAAGGGGCTGCAAACAACTCAGGTGATTAATGCACAGAGCAGAAATTAAATTACTTTTAATAATTTTTCTGGCAATCTGATGACAGCAGGGTAGTGCTGGATGTAGACTCCTGCCACTGCTCCGAGGATGGAATCCCACAGCTCCATGGCTTTAAAGCTCTTGACCTAAGGAGAGTGCACCCTGCATTCCCCAAATCATTTTGGGGAGTACCTGTGGCTCTTCAGCCAGCAGTGAAATACACCCAGATCCAAACAGGAATTCAGAGGAAGTAGCAATTGTACAGCTACTCTACAAAACAACTGGAAAATAAACGGGAAATCTGTCTTTATGGCTCATTCATAAGTTTACCCTCTGCACACTGAACACCAAACCCAGGGGCAGCAGATTCACACCTGTTCAAGGTGTGAAGTTCCATCAAACCTCCAGCCATGGCTAAGACTGTTTCTTCTAAATCCTCTCCAAATAAGAAAGTAATTGGAATTGAAAACAATCCCCCTCCAAAAAGACAACACAAAGTCCTCCTCATTATAGTTTTAGTATTTTCTTGTCTAACTTGTCTCCCCTTATCCTCTTTACTAGTGGTTTTCTTCCTTGGATTCTTCGAAATTATTTTTCAGAACTATGTGACCTGAAAGAGCAAAACAAGCTGATGCTTTAGTGATGATATTTGCAGCACCTATTTTTTGGGGGTCTTTAAACATAACACCAATTGTTCTGCTTTACCACTCCAGCCATGCAATGCAGGACACTTTATGGGGAACGCTGGCAGGAGTTTCACTAACCGGAGCACAGGGACAAATATTTACCTTAAACTGCAGCTGTAACCCACCAGATGTGCAGCTGCAGTTTGCAAGAATGACAAAGTTCACTATTTTTCACACTAATAGCAGAAAAAAAGCTTCTTACACTGGAATGACTTTGATATAAAATATGTGATTTGGGGTGTGCTCCATAAGTGCTTCTTTTCCAGGTTTGTGATTTTAGTGACTGTTTTCATTTTGGCTATTCTGCTATTTCTTGTAAACCTCAGCATGCAACATTTCTGACCATGTTTTATTATTGCACCAAATATTATTCAAAATACAGGATGAATCCTGTAGAATTCCTTCAATTCTCCTCATTAAGTTTACAGAAAACAACACTGGATCACTCACATGATTTTTAATAAATCACCCTGCTGTAGCTGAGTTACTGATAGAACCCATCATGTGGAAAGGTCCCTTGGAATGGTCCCTCCCCATTTCTGGCTCTCTGCTGTCACAGTTTATCTTACCAAGGTCAAGTATTATCAGCTGGGCTCCAGCCTGTGCATTTCCAACATCATTTTCTGCAATGCACTGATAGAATCCTTCATCAGACTTCACCAGCCCCAAAACTTGCAGGTTATGTTCTTTCTGAGGAGCAAAGGGAGAAAACAACACTTAGAAATGGCTGCAATTGCCAAAACAATGGTGTCATCATGGCACGTTACTGTGGCAGGAGAAACTTCTGACTGGGAAAAGTGTGTTTGGCGTTCCAAGATCTCACCTCCCTTGCACTGAACTCTCATGTTCTAGGGCATCAAAAAGCAGCAGAAGCTCTTATTAATGGCTATCATTTTCTAGCATCACACAGCAATGGCAAACCTAATGTTTCCCCAGCTGTTCTGGTAGTATTCTGGGCCTTGACTGAACCTCACAGCCCCACAACCCAGGTACACCCAATTATCCAGCCGTTTATTTCTCAACTATGTCTCAATAATGCCTTTCACTGCATCTAAAATCTCCCTGTAGGAGCACCCCTGTGCAAACTCACCATCCACAGCTCAGTTACATTTTTATTTCAGCTCCTGCTTGAATTTGGAATCTTTATGGAGCATAGACTGCAGCACACTCAGCCAGTGGTCGTAGTGAGCTCATACTTTGACAGTGCATTTTGCCACCCTGTGTGCTTGGCACTCCTGTTAGTCCAAGCTATAAAGGCATCAGCTCTTACAATATAAGCAACGTACATTAAAGGGATACAAGAAACCATTTCACTTCCAGGCCCCAAACACCAATAGGACAAAAGCAGGACACATGTTCCGTAGAATAACCGAATTTCTGTGATTATGTGTAGAAGAACTGACAGGCCAACAGCCTTAAAACCTGCCAGATGGACAATGCACTTACCACGATCTTGAAGTAGTCACTGGGGATCACCATGTCCCCGTTTTTGACCCATTTGACGGTCGGTGTTGGTTTCCCTGTCACCTCACACTCAAACACAATGTCCATGGACTCGTGGGCATAGATGTTCACAGGGCGCTTCAGGAACGTGGGGGGAACTTCAGGGGGAAAGGAAGAAAGACAAGAAGATGATGTTACAACCAGAGAAAAGAGACCTGACACACAGTCAGCTCGACACCAAGAGATGGACAGGGGACTTGGGCATGGGTGGCAGCAAAGGCAGCAGGGATTTGCAGCTCAGGTTTGACAGACACCCACACAAGCTGGGAGTTCTTCCAGAATCGCATTTGGGCCAGGCTGGACGGGGCTTGGAGCAGCCTGGTGCAGTGGAAGGTGTCACTGCAGAGGGCTGGGAATGACATGATCCCTAAGCTCCCTCCAAACTACATGAAGGAAGAAATGGAACTGAGGTGTATAAACTGCAAAGCTAAACCTCAGAGTTCAAGTCAATAGGAAAACAAAAGCTACAATTATATCAAAAAGTACTTTTAAAAATGAATGGACACAAAATTGAGATCAAACTTTCCCAGGGCACCATGGCCTCATGTTCCTGTGAAGGAATTGAGATTATCAGAGAGTGCTGCACTGAGCCCCAGAGTTTCCTCTCTGGCCTTTGGAAGCCAAGGAAATAAGATGTCCAGGAGCAGCCAGGTGCCTTTGAACCACAGTGATGACATTCCACGGATATACAGGAGGGGAGCTGTGCATTTATAACACAGCAGAGCAGAAGCTCTGAATAGAAATTCTATGAAGAACAGAAGTTCCTCACTTACAACATGCACCAAAGGTGTTACTCTGGGTCTTGGCTGCCTTTTAAATGCCCTTAAGTCCTCAGAGTGAGATTAATTCAATTAAATATATTTAAAATCACAAAAACCCTGACATACAGATTTCTTGGAGACACCAGCCCCAAGTGACTGGTGCACAAACAGGTCACAGTTTCTCCCACAGGAGCCTCCACGAAGCCTCCAGCTGCATCCAGGGCCTCTGCACTCATCTGGCTCAGCAGCACCAAGCCCTCCAGGCACTTATTCCTTGAGCATCCTCTTTAGAGAACACCCATCCATTTATTTGTGTTTACTGCACTCCCAGCACAGGGCAGTTCTCTTACTTGTGTTGGCAGCTCGGATTGTTGGAGTTCCAGGAAAGCCCAAAGCAGCCTTTTGCCCTTTAATATTTAGCAAAGAAAGTCAATATGGAAGGGCCACGGAGTTTAGACAAACAATTTAAACACTTGGCCTCTCAACGGTATTTATTTGGTGCTGTGGATAAGGAATCCTAGGTCATGTTTTACTCCTTCCTCTGAAATTATCCCAAAGGCTTGTAGGTGGATTTAATACTTTAAAAACAGCTGTAGGTGAGCAGCTCCCCCAACCCCCCTCATGTTTTGGATTATAAATGAATAAAGAGAACATTAATAAATGGAAATACCTTAGAGTAAGAAGGTGGTTTAACTCTCAGGTAAGGGTACAAAGCTGTACATTCACTGCTCAAATTCTCACACAGGAGCAAAAAGCTGGATGGGGCAGCGCCTGGCTGCCTGTAAATTCAGACATCCCTTTCATACCAACTTCCCAAAAATTTACCAAACACACTATAAATTCCACCTTTAAAAGGTTTGGATATTTCTGTGCTTACTCTCTGATGGCTGCTACCACCATACACAACTCTGACATCTGAAAACTCTCTTCTGAATTTATTTGCCACCAAATTGCTGTAATTTATTCTCTATGAAAATTATTTTTATTCCTCCCTGGTATTTATCCTCAGCACTGTTATTTATTACAAGCTGTGCTACTGCTCCCTCCCTTTCCCTACCCCAACCTTATTTTGGGTGGCTCAACAAGTCATGTTTACTTTGCTCTGCTGTGACAATTCCTCACAACCCCCTGGATGTGCTCCAGCCTGAATCCATCTCCAGAGCCTGTGGAGTTTCAATCATTTACATGCAATTTCAGCCATGTCTCAGCAGTGCCTTGAAAAATGGCATAAATACCATGGCAGCACTGCAGCAAATCCCTCACCCAATCCATCACTCTGTCTCTGCCCTCGCCACATGCATCATCCCTGCCAGCCTGGGACAATCATTGCCCGTTCATCATTAGCCCTTTTTAACTAATGACTCATTTTGTTCAGCCTGCCTGATCAATAGTTTATGTTCTCATTTCCCTTCCATCTCTGTCTCCAGCTCTATTCACATGCACTGATCGATTCCTGTACTGCTTGCACAGTTGAAAAAAGGGAATACAGGAATTGGAAAAGTTGTTTTTCCATGAATGTACAATGCTTCCATTTCCAAAACATTCATTACAGGTGAGTTTTAATTCCTTTGCCACATATTAATCTTGTCAGAAGGATGCAAAGAGACACAAGCCAGTAATAGTCACCATCAAAAACACAAAAACTTATCTGAAAAACCTATAATGGAATCCCAGCCTGGTTTGGGCTGGACAGCTCCTTGAAGATCATTTCATCCCCCCCCTGCCAGGGGGCAGGGACACCTTCCAGTGTCCTAAGGTGCTCCAAGCCCCATCCAACCTGGCACTGGACACTGCCAGGGATCCAGGGGCAGCCACAGCTGCTCTGGGCACCCTGTGCCAGGGCCTCTCCTCTCTCACAGGGAAGAACTGAATGCCCAAACTGTATCACAGGAAAGTTCTGACTCTACGTTTTCCACTAACGTTTAACTCTTAATGAAGACATTTGGAAAGAACTCAAGTATCTTTGGCAACTGATATTGCTCCAGTTTGGGACATCATCCAAAAAGAGGCATTGATTTTGAATCATAAGAGTCAGGATTTTTTTGACACAAAAATGGAAGTTGAAGTAGATAATATCCTACCTACTCTCAATTACTTTTGATTTAGGAGATTCAGAATTTCAAACACGCTATTTTTTCAAAGTGACTTTGCTTTTCTGGCTCATGGAGCAAATGCCAAGCTGCTCACAAAGAGATAATAACACGAGGAGTGCTCACTTTATCAATTATCTCCCAGTTAATGAATTAATAAATGCTTTTCAAACACACTCTTCTGGTTTAACTATGTCAGTGTTTAGCATTAACACAATGCAAGTACAGATGTTTGTGGCAGAGAAGTTCAATTGCTAACCAGTGAGCAAACAAGTCAATTACCATAGAAAACCAGATTTGTAAGAGAAGATCGTGTGCTCTGTTGCCAAACACACAATTAAATTTCAAAGACAACTTGGCAGTTCATACCCTCTTTGTGTCAGCACAGAACAATTCCTGAAAAGGAAAAATTCTTAAACAGAATTTCACACCACCCAGGAAGCCCTGCCACCCTTCTGGAGACTGAAGAAAATATTTTGATCACAGCAGTGATCAAAAGATTAAGAAAAAAAACCCAATACAACCTACACTGGCAGTTGATTCAAACTTCTAAGCTACATCTCAATAAAGGTGAAATATTTGAAAAATAAGATGCTTTTTTAAGCCAATAGCTCTAAAAGGATGGGAAGAGCTGAGGAACTCCACCCATGCAGCAGGAATTGCACCCAAGGTGATGTGGAAACAGGAATGGCTGCTGGACATGGATCCCATTCCACATGTACAGATCAGAAGGAAACGGAAATGAATTCCAGTGGTCTGTAGCTCTACTGTACAGGGAGAGCACGGCAATAGTCCCCTTTGGACACAAAGACATTCAGGTTGTAAAGATCATTTAAAAATACTTATTCTCTTTCTAAAAAGCATTAACAAATCAGCTGTTGGTCCAAGCACAGCCTCTGACAAACCCAAGATGAACAGGACTGACCAGTGCAAGTCACAGAATCCATGGCTGGTTTGGGTTGGAAGGGACCTCAAAGCCCATCCACTGCCACCCCTGCCATGGGCAGGAATAGCTTCCACCAAGACCACAGTGCTCCAGGCCCCATCCAACCTGGATTTGGGCACTTCCAGGACTATTCCTGAAGGAGCAGTGGAACTTCAGTAACAGCCTAAGGCAGCCAGAGGGCTGAATTTTCAAACCAGAAATGTCCAGGACAACACTGAAGTACCATTGCTGCCTCCTCAACCACCTCCATGTGCTCTCGACCCCTAGATATTAGTTGTGTGTTTTCCAAGGTCAGCCAATGAAATCCCAGTTCCTGCCTCTCCTCCTCAACCCTTTCCTCCCACACTTTTGTCTGTGACCAAGCAGGCATGGAGTGTATGTCCAGCCATCCCTTACAAAAGCATTTGTTCATTCCAGAAGCTTCCCCATAGCCCAAAGAGCACAAATACAAACTAAGCAGAGTGGCCACATTTCAAAGTGTATCTCAAATAATCCTGATTCCAGCATTCCTGGCCAGTTCAATTTATAACCCATTTCTGAGGGATGCTGGGGGCACAATCCCTAGCTTACATTTCAGTTACAAATCTGGATTACCAGCAGTATTTTAAATGGACATTTTACCATAAAGCCCATTTCATATCAGCCTGAAATGGTCCACAGGGATTTTATTTCCTCCTCCAGGGATAACAACCTATTCCATTAGGATATGCTCCAAATCCTATTAGAATCATCATAAATTTAAATGCAATTTTCACAACTGCAATGTTGTTTCTAAGAAGGATCAAAATATAACATGACGATCACCAGGTTAATCCATCCCCTCCTGTCCCTCCCCAAAAACACAGAAAAAAATGCTTGAATTGATGTTTGACAGCAGAATTTTTTTGATTATTATCTTTTAATTCCATGAGTTAGTTGTACAAATTAGTTGGTTTTCTTCAAATGTACCCTAAAAAAAAAAGAATTTACACTTCAAATGAAAATTGAGGAGTCATAACATTCTTCTTTAAAAAACAGCAGAAGTATATGGATAATACTTAGTAAAAAAAAGAGATTTAAACTCCAAAACTATGTTGTAGGCAAGACAAATTCTTCCCAACCCCTGAGCACGGTTGTGATGTCCTTAAAACATACTTAATATGCAGCTACAAAATGTGCAAAGCAAACATAAGCTGACAAAAAGGGTTGTCTAGAGAAATGCAGTAAAGTGCCAAATTAATGTACAAAAACCAGCATACCAAGAAGCAAAAAGGTTATAAAAATGTAAACTACTACAGCAAATTTTTTTGCAGTAAAACCAGAGTTGCAGTTGATGAACAGTTTTGGTGGCAGTGACATTCTCTAATGCAGTAAATGGTTATGCTTTATATCTATTTTAGAAAATTAAAGCCAGTGTCCCTAGGGAAAAGTGGTGCCTGTGGCATCCCGGCTAGTGGGAATCTTTCCCACTTCTTCAACAGCCAAAGCAGAGAGAGGGGGCCTGCTTTGCCTTCTCCAATGACCTCATTAACATCTGCTCAGCAGCTGGAACAGCCCCAAATGACCATTTGATGGCCCATGTTTTGCTCCTTTGCACTGTTCAGAGCTTTACAGCTTCCTTGGCAAATGCCAAACCCCATCTCCATGGAGAGCTGATTCCAGTGGTGGCAGAAGGGCAGGGCTGAATTAAAACAACTATTTTACATTTACAGTGAAAAGCTTTCATTCAGAAATTGCTAAATATGATTCAACTTCAGAGACCAGCCCCGAAAAAAACATTCCAGAGGCAGAAACTAAAACCCAATATTCAATGCTAGGACAACAACCAAGAAACCAGGTAAGCATTAATAGTACAGAACAAATATAGAGTAATATTATATTGATCAATTAGAGAGAGTAAAAAACTTATGCTGTAATTCAACATACGCGGGGGTTTTTAGGGAGAAATAACATATAGTAGATTTATGGAATAGGAAGTTATAGCACTAAAGTTCACAGAAAAAGGTCTGAGAAACAAGGATTTTCTTACAAACTGGACATGAGTGCCAGTATCATACTGGGATGGAAGAACTGCCCATGTGGAGTCTGGCAGCAGCTCTGTCCCCTGCCCTCCACCCAACACATTCCAACCACCCCCACCGACTGTGATACTGGAGCCCCACATTTGAAAGAAAACATGAACTCTGATTTACAAGAGAGCAATGAAAACGATCAGTGACTCAGAAAATTGGCTCCAAAATAAAAATGGAAGAGCTGGAATTGGTTATTTGAGAAAAGGTAGAATTTTGCAGCCATGGAACTGGATACCTCAAATAGGAGCTTAACAAAGAAATGCTCAGTGCTGCAGAAAGGAAATTAGTGTGTATACATATCTGTATCTATATTTATGTATCATTCCTGTGCAGGAGGAATGACACAGGACTAACATCTACATCCCTGTCCTAGGATAATACTCCAANCTCCGGGTGCACACACATACAGCGAGCTCTCAGAGCATCCTGTATGTGAGCAGGATTTTTCTTTCTGGGTTTTTCACTTGCCTTATCAATTGCAGCCCCGTTCAGACACCAACTGCATGTTGGCCAGAAACCTCTGGCAAAGCAGGCCCCGCATCCCCCCACTCCCCTTAACCATGTGTGCACTAATCCAGAGTGAACAATGTTCCTCCTGACGGCCCTGCTCAGCCACGGAGCCAACGGGCACCTGCCGCAGGCATGGTGCCTGCTGTGCCTCAGCCCCCAAATCTATCCCCAGAGGCTCTTCATGAGCAGGACACATCCAGGGACACCAATGCACGAAGGGGGCACAGTGCCACTCAGCAGCCAAGGCCAGGTGTCTGGGAGGGAACAGAAGAAACGCAGAAAAGCAAAATATCTCTGGATATTCTCCCAGCATTGAGCAATCCCTGGCTGAGGGATTTCCTGAGAAAAAGGAAATACCTTTGTGTTTTCTGTTCCTGGTCAGATTCTGCCTTTAAAAAGCTGCTTTCTGGCTCCAGGTGAGCCTTCAGCAGACCTAAAGCTCACAGGGATGAGCTCCATGAGATACCTCATGTGGGTAAAAAATTTACCAACTTTTTGTGTTTTGGAGTCAGTCAGCCACAGGATGTCTCTTGTCCTTGCCAATGAAGAGGAACATTCCTTTCCACTCTTCTCCCCACAAAGCACTCAAGATTTACAGAACAGAACTGGTTTGGACACAGCCCTGAGCATCCTGGAACAATGGAAGGTGTCCCTATCTAGGGCAGGGGGTGGAACTGGATGAGACTTAAGTTCCCTTCCCACCCAAACCATTCCACGGTCCCTGTTACATCCTATACCTGCTCTGACTTTACTACACCTAAGTGCTTTGCTGTGTTTAATAGAGGAGGGAGCAAGAACTGCTCGCCCCATTTGACATCCAGGACCAGCACAGATTTAGACAGTCCCCTAATGATTTTTCTGCTCAGGTGCCTATTCCTTTCCTGACAATTCCTACCACTTCATTTGGTTTTTAAGATCTTGCATTTTCCAAAGACCTACATCTTCCAGCTTCAGTATTTCATGGCCATGCCAAGCCCCAGGTCAGAGACCATGGCTATATTATGGAAACTGGCAGAGCTGCATTTCCCCATGCAATCCACGTACAGTGCATTGAACTCCACTGTCATTTAATCACCTGGATGTTCCTTATATCACAAGGTGTTCCCAAGGCTCTTCACCAGCACCATTTGTTTCCACAACCCCAATGAACTCAGAACACTCCACATTCCCTTTTCCCACCGAGCAGTGCAGACTCAGCTCCACTGATAAAAACAACACCCTATTCCCCCTCTAATTTCCTATTAAACAATGAATTGATTCCCATTTTCCTGCAGGAGGGAATTCACTCTGACTCCCAGCACCAGTGTTCGAGGCTCTTAGTGAATGACACTGTCAGAAGGGTTCTGAGGAAGGAAGGGCAACAACATCCTACAAAAGGTTCTCCATAGCAAAGTGTGGCTTTATCCACACAAAATACACATGGATGGATTCAACCATTATCAACACTGTGTTTTATTTTTTGTTGTTTTAACAGGTCCAGATATCAGATTAACTCACCCACAGCTCCCCAAAAGGCTTCTAAACCCCTCACATCACACTGACCAAATCTCCTTAGTCTGATTTTTTTTCAGTCTGCTGATTTAGGCGCTAGGTTACACAGCACTCTTGGGAACTCAGGATTTCACACTTCAGCTCCTCGAGAAACATGGAGTGAAGACCATCTGGTCCTGATGATTCCTCACTGTTCACTTCAGGGGTTTGCTCTGAAATAGATTTTACTAACTCTGCAAGTTCAGGTACGGCCTCCCTCCAGCTCCCTCTGTCTGAAAAGATAAAATACAATTTAAGACATAAGTCTCCAATTTTGCAGAGAACATAGATAGGAGGAATTCACTTTTCTGCTTCAGGCCATCTTCTCACCCCTTTCTCCTCACACTCCATCATGTGCTGACCCTGTGCTGTCCCTGGCAGACGTCCCAGCTCTGACAGGCTTGGAAAAAACTATCACTAATTTTTATGTTATTAGCAAATGACTGAAAGTTTTGTATTAATTTACTTGCAAATAAACAGGAGAATAATAATTCCTTTCCCTTGTCCTTAGGAGATCTCTGGGGAGGTTTGGAGGTGGGTACTTCTCTTTGCAGGGTAACTTCTCACTGGTGTTAGACGCTCACTGTGAACACAAATACTACATGCCCAGTATTTGTTTAACCTCTTTGGCTGTGCCTTTGCTTTGTGTTTTTAGTTACCTTCCTCAAACTATTTTATTTTTGGTTAGCTTCTATTACACAGATCCCTCTCTACTAAACTAAATGCTGCTGGTGGTGATGCATGTTACCACCCTAGAATGGCCACCAGTTTACAGCCCTAATACCTTGATACATTTTGGGTTTGAGCCTGGATTCTCCATGTTTTCCATGACTACAATGCCATTATCTCTGATGTGGGGGTGGGAGCATCGTTTGGGCAGAGGCTGATGAGGCCTGGGCAGGGATGGACCCTCAGCAACACGATGGTGCTGAGCTCCATCAGAACAGAGGAGTGAGGGAAGCTCGGGCTAGAGAACCTCATACAAACACACACAAACCACCCTCTCCGCCTGCATTGCCATGGAAGGGCTGTTCCTGGGGGACAAGCACACCTGGGCCCCCACAGAGGTGCAGGAGTAGGTGTAGGAACAGCAGAAGGAATTCCTATGTGTCTCAGGACACCAGGTGGGTGCTGCTCTGATCCACAGTATCGCCATGGATCAGGGCTGCGTGATGGAATCCCCACCCACTCTGAGCTCAGGGCAAGATGTGCCAGAGCTCCCTCAGCTATTCCCTGCAGGGATGAAACACTGACCTGTGAGGAAGAACTGCTTTCCATGAGGGTGGCAGAACTCTGGAACAGCTGCCCAGGAGGGTGTGGAGTCTCCCTGTCTGGAGACATCCCAAACCCACCTGGATAATCCTGAATGGACTCCATGGTCTCCAGAGGTCCCTTGCAATCCCAACTGTTCTATGAGACTGCCTCAAGAGTATTTGACCCCACCAGCGAGTGTCTGCCCTGCACTAACCTAGATTGTGGTGTTCTGCCCACAACAGCGGAACACACAAGTGAAAACTCAAACCACCTGTGGAATTAAAATGTACAAATTTACAGATCCCCATTTCCTTCTATGGGAGAGTTCTGGCCTCAATACCTCCTGCACTTGCCACCTCCCCTCCAGTGCTCTCAGTAAAACTCCTCCATGACCAAAGACACCAAAGGTTTGTTTCCTTCTTGTTCAGACTGAGCCCACCCTCTGTGGGAGGACATCTGTGAAAACCTATGGAGGCATGGGCTGGGATTAACCTTCTGCTCTTGGGGTGAACTCCCCAGTTAAGGAGGAACTCAGACAAAGAACAAATGACAAGAGATTTCTATATGGAAATTAGATAACCAGATGACATGGAAAAGCTTATCAAGTGTAATAAACTAAAGCAGAGCTCACTCAATGCTTATCAGAGGTTATTACTGATTATCATTCAAAGTGAGCCTTCCAAGCAACTTCTCGAGTGATCTTTAGAAGTAAAAACCTTAATCTAGACATCAATAATGTCAAACTGCTACATTCATTATTTCTGTTTTACTAAGCTCTCCTTCCTCAGCCCTTCTAGGAGAAATCTCGCCTGTTTGACCCTGAATCTACTCCAAGTACCATGGAAACATCTGAATAACAAGAACGCTCATCAAAACTTAAATTTCTTACAGCAGCGCCAAAGGCAATGAAATTTTTATTGAATTCCAGAGCCCTCATTTTCCACACAAAGCTGAACTGGAGAAGAGGCCTCAGACAGCACTGAGCACGACGAGACCCAGAGCCTTTGGGGCCTTGTTTCCAATTTCCAGCTATTTCCAGGCAAACCCCTCAATCCCAGTTCCCACCACACTGCCTCTTGTGTCTGTTTAGATCCCTCCTGCTCCCTCCAAACAAAACCCCAAAAGGGATCCTCCATTGACCCTGGGACTATTTAGTGGAAGGATCTGCAGCACTGCTGCAATCACTGTGAACAATAAAATGTTACTTCAGGATTTAGAGATGTTAATTCTGGATATATATGGTGGATATAGGGCCGAGTCCTCCCTCTACCTGGAATGACACCCAAACACCTCGGTAAGAAGTGCTTTGTAACTGGAAAAATTGGGAATATGGCACACTGTTATCTTCTTCCTTGAATCTTTCAAAAACTCAAATCCTAAGTTTACAATTGTTCAAATAATTTTGATATGTGAAGATTAAAAAATAATAGAACTGTTGACTTTGTCTAAGATGACAGGGAGATGCCTGGAAAGCAGAGAAGGACTGCAGACTGGCAAAGGCACCATGAAGAGAACGAATGGTCCTGGATCTGACAGTGCCCTGGAATCCCAGCTGCCTTCCCCGGTCCCACCTCTCTGGTGGGATTGGGTGGACATTTATGGAGCAAATCTGGTATTTGAGAGGTGACTGTGGCCTGTCAGCCCCTTCTCCAGGGCAGTCACAGCTCTGAAGGGACAGATTATGGGATGTATTATTCTGAAAAATCAATGCTGAAGTGTCTCACATTGGGCACTGAAACAGCTGGATACATTTCCTCTTAATTTTTCTGTGTCTCAGTCAATTTTTAAAATGGATTCAATGCCACTTCATTTCAGCAGAGAGCAAAAATACATTCATTAGTAGTTATGAATGATTCAGGTACCATGGAGCTGAATACCAAAACAGGAATAAATATGGATTTGAACCAAGCATTATAAATAAACCATGGGACTATCCCCTGAATAAGGAAAAAATATCAAATATTGAATATTTTCTCAATAAAGTAGCACTGTGAAGTTTGTGCAGTGCACAAGGCAGTGAGATCCTGGGGAGAAACAGCAGGAGAACATGCATTTAAGAATTTCCTAACTCCATCCCATAAGAAGGGGAAAGAGGATGTGACAAATTAAAGACAGCAAGCCTTGAAATCCCATATCTTCGAATATTTCCCAGTGTAGACCTCACAGTGGGGGTTTCATTTGTGTGCTGCAGACTGAGGAGCTCCAAAGGCCAGGAAGGACACACATTTTAAGATCATTTCAAACATTAAGCTGTTTGTTCACTGAATACAGGTTGACCCAGATCATTTGGGGAAAAGAAACTAGAGCTGGGAACAGTAAAAATAATTTATGGGATCAACTAAGCCCCTCTTACGTTCACCAATAGCTGCTGCCAGATCTAAGCACATCCTGACACTAGAAAAAATAGCTATTTCCTGATCAAGTTCAAAAGAAAATATAGAGAATTACTGCTTTTCCATGTTTTTGTCTTGTAATGACACAAATTCTGCAGGCTGGCTTTACACATCAATTCCAATTCCTTTCCAGCTCAGTGAATGCAGGCCCATCTTCACATCAAAGTCCCTTCTAATTTACAAATCCCAAAAATAACCTTAATTACAACCCACTTCAATAATAGCTTCCGTGTAAGGAACAAGCAAACAAGACTCTGCAGCCTGAAAAGAAACAACTCAAAGGATTCAATAAAGGCCCAGATAAACATGCCTGGCATAGTGCAGGAATAAGGGCGGGACTGGCTCAGCCTTTCCCATGAAAGCTGGGAAAAGAAAAACCAAATACATTTAACAGATTGGCACAAAATAAAGAAGAAAGGTGCTGCTCTTCTCAGAGCCATGGGATGAGGGGGATACAAGATGTTTACATGGGGGAGTGGGAGAGGAAAACGGAATAATGGAAAAGAAATCTATGCGGGATTGATGATAAATAATGGAGAAACCACTGAGGAAACTCCAATCTGCCTGCAGAATGAGCCATCACTCAGGGGAAATAACAACCATGCTCACACCCTTTACTTAAATCCCCTCAGCCATCTGCCTGTGGACACTGTCAAAACACAGGATCCTGCAGCATTCCCTGTCCCTGAGCTGCTGTGGGACTGGAGCTGCAGTGCCCTGCCTGGGTGGCACCATGCAACAGCTCCTGGGGCCCTTGACCAAAAGAGATCCTCACTTCCCTTTTGCATTTTTTTAATCTTCAAATGGATTCTCACCACTGAGGTACAGAAAGATAGAAAATAAACTTGGAGCAATCTTTGTAAACTGTGCCATTAACTGCATAAAAATCTTCCAATTAATCTTTAAGCTTTCCAAAATTATGAAGGTGGAATCTGGGGCTGTTTCTTCCAACACTGCACAGACACAAATTTGCCTTTACAATCTCTTATGTTGAAATCTGGCCCAGAATATGAGGCCAGTGATAGCAGCAGGAATTCAGAATGGGAATTCAGGAAAGCACAAGCCCCAGTAACGCTCTTTTTTCTTGAATAAAAATCCAGTGATTTGGGCTCCTGAAGGTAAAGAAATTGAGCCAGGTATTATGGATCAGGTGCACACCTCAAATCCAAGGAAGTTTTTAATACATCAGGTTTGTCATAGTCTAGGAAACAATTTTTCTCTCAAAGAGAAACAGGGTGCAGAGCATTCACACATTTAAACCACTAATTAGTAAAAGTTAATAGATTAGGAAGTTCTAAGAGTCTCCAGTACTCAGATTTCAAATCAGTAAATTAAACAGTGACCACTTTAACAGAGGCAAAGGAGCCTCCCCATAAAAACACTGGTCAGTAATTCTAAAAGACTATCTTAGAACAGTATTTTTAGCAAGATGGTACAGCAATGGATCCCTACAAGGGTAAGATGCTCTTCCAAATGATGTTTTACCCATCTGAGCTGTTCCAGGCGAACCAAAGAATCCCTTATGTTGGAAACGACCTCCAAGATCATCAAGTCCCACCATTAACCCAGCACTGCCAGATCCATCACTAAACCACAGTCCCAAGTGCCACATCCAAAATTCAAATAATTCTCTTTAATCCATACCATTTTCCCTGCACTTCAAAGAAGTTTCTCTTCTGCTCTGAAAACAACAATCCACAATTACAATCCCATGTGAAACCAAAGAAGTCAAGTTCCAGCTTTCCAAGAGAACCAGCTTAATATTTGAATCCACACTCCTTTACCCAAGTATTCAAAGTCCTGTTTAACATTACTGTGGTTGATGTTATGATGCAGAACTCTGGTAACAGCATCAGCAGTCCATGGAAACCCTTTGGAGGCTCCATAAAAGCTTTTTCCCTTGTGCTCCAGCACTTGCTCACACCCAAGGGAATTTTACACGAGTTAGCAAACTCTTGCTTCTCCTGCTCGCAATCCTCCATGTGCCTGCCTGGACCATTCCAGCTGCAATCCGAAGCAGCAGCAGGGAGATCAGGAGCTCTGGAATCACTCCCCTAATGGTTAATCACACTAATGATCGTTTAAGCAAATTAGCAGAGCAAGAAGCATGCACCGTGCAGATTGAGTGTGTGACTGGGAGCAAAAGTACAGCCAGTGCCAAGGATAGAGCCTACAGCTGCTCCAGCCCCAGAAATCTGAGCTTACAGAACTGAACTCCTCCCCAGCCCCAACAAAGCCTCCAGCGGTTCTTTGCCCTTCCCACTCCACACAAATTCCTAGAGAGCAAAGCAAAGTTTCAGCTAATTATTTAAAGCACAGTGATTTGAGCCTTATGGTTCCTTCTGCAGACAACAGAACATAACAGGATGGTGGTCACAAACTCTTATTTTTCTACTATCTTCCCACTGGAAGTACCTTCTTAAAATACAGTTTCTTCTCTATGTGGCATCTTAGGATGTGCTATAGGAAACAAGCAAAAGATAAAGACTATAAATCAGACCTATGTTAGTGTTGACATTGTCAGTAAATAAAGTTATTAATTATACATATACTGGAAAAGCTGAAGAAAAATTATTTGTCCAAAGGGGAAAGGAAAGGCAAAGTTATATTTTAAAGATTCTCCCCAAAGCATGGCATACAGCTTATAGTAAATCATTAGAATTTAGTGAAATGTTTGTTCTGCTGCCCTGACTCATCTCTCAGAGCCGTGGGCTGCTATAAACTCACCTCAAAAGAGACTTTCAGTACAGAAAAGTGACACATTTCAAGTTCTGCTTCAGCCTCTTTGGTTCTTCCCTGTGCACAAAGCCTCCCTGCCAACACCAGCTCCATCCCTGTCCCAGAGCCACAGAGTGGTGGGGAAGGGGCTGGTTCCAACCCCTCAGAGCCCCATCCAGCCTGGCCTTGGACACTGCCAGGGATGGGGCAGCCACAGCTTCCCTGGGCACCCTGTGCCAGGGCCTCCCCACCCCCACAGGGAAGCTGGTGGCCACAATTCCTCACTCATCCAGTGGCACATCCACCAAATTCATGACACTCCAGACTGGGCTCAGCCAGGACAGGGTCTCGTGCTTTGCCCAAAACCAGGCAGATGATTCCATTGCACTTCTCTCACTCACCTCCCCATTCCTCTTGTGCCTTACTGCATTTTCCAGCAGCATCTGTTCCATGACCCTGCTGGGCACTGAGGTGGCAACTGACTGCCCTGTGGTTCCCAGGGTCTTTCATGACTGTTACTGCATCAGGATAAACAAAGAGCAGTAATTTGAGGCTGGAGCTCCAAAACACTACAGAGCTCACTGAGCTACAGAACACAAGCAGAATTATTTCCAAAAGGTGCCAAAACTGTTGCATCTCCTTCAGGTCCCATTCCACTCTACCACACTGCTATGGAAAAAATACATTGTCCTGCCTAAGGGAACTGCTCCTTGTGCTTGCTGATCCAGCTCTTGACAGACAAGCAGCACTTTTGGGAAGGTTTTGCAACTTGCATGACTACACCCACTGCAGGCAGTACAAAGAGAAATCCTGAGCAATCCTACATTCTGTGCATTTAGCTATCAGTGATGGGGAGGTTCCAGGGGGCCTTCCAAGTGTTGTAACTCAGGATGAGCACAAACCCGCTTTTATTCAAATTGTCTTCACAGAACCAAGTGTTTTACTGAAGCTAAAACAATCAAATGTGAGAGACACACAACCTGGGGAGTGGCACTTCCAGAGCCCAGGGTGCTCTGAGGTACCACAGTACAGCAATTTTTGTCCTCACCTGCAAAGTGCTTTGTTTCACATTATACTGAGACTACATTTAAGCTCCTAAGGATGTGAAAAAGAAAAGATCATAGATGCAACCTTTGAGTCAGCACTAAAAAACAAACAAGACCAGCAGAGCTGCCAGAATTCAGGACTGGTTAGAAAAATATTCAATATAAAAATAACTTGCCCTTCATTAACCATTAACCAGCCTCCTTTGAGTCTGGTTTCCTTTTGTATCTTGGATCCTGTTCCCATTTCCCTCCAGGCCTGCCTCCAGCACCCCTCTGGAGAGAGGACCTCGAGGAGCATAAAACACCTTTATTAGGCAGCTCATACCTGCCTCCAAGGCTTCCCATCTCCTCCAGAACACAAACTGTTTAACTTCCACTGGCATCATAACCAAACTCTGTTTACTCCAGAAACCCAAACTCCACCGTGGTTTTCCTTTAAAGTATTCTTCTCACGAAGACAAACTAATTAACTGCAAGACTGCATAGGGAATCAGGCACCACAGATAAAAGCCCTCCTCCTTCCCACAAAGTACTGGATTGTTTCATCTCTGCAACTTCGGGAGAAACTTCCCTGCCAAGGATTAGAGTTTGGATAATGAGACATCCAGTAACGGCTATAATCTGGCTCCCATTAGAGAAATCAATTATCTGCTGGATGAGAGTCAGCCTTACCATCATAAAAATTTAACTTGAAAGAAGGTCTATGTTCACTTTATGATATGGGCTCACTCTCAAGACTGATTGATGTGTGGTGCTCCCCAGCATTTCCACTTGAACACCACCCTCAGTTTTCATTATGAAATTTGGTGGTGTGAAAGCAGCGCAAAAGTTTCTACCACAATGGAAAAAAAATCCCATAAATTCAAAAATTAAACTTGAAGCTTGATTCAACCAATTAAAATGAAAGGATGAACCTGATGAACAGAGGAACATATTTGCCACTTAGGGCACAACTCCTAGAAAAAGAGTCTCCTTTGGAGGCAAAAGGCATTTTAATGAGCTGCTTAGTTCACACATTCACATTTCCTGGAAGGCTCTGGCATGTGCAACTTAAAAATTACTATTGAACCTTTCAGCTTTTAGTTTGCAATTGAAATTCTGTCATCTCCTTTTGATGGGGAATAAAAGCAGTAATAAAACCCCTATGGCTTATCTCTAGTACATACATCTCCTGTATCCTTGAATCCTTAAAAGCATCCAAGAGCACTTGGGACCATGAGCCAGCAGGGCTTACATTTCCTACAGCATTGTATGGAAAACACACTGCAAAAAGAGTAAATCCTGCGCTAGGCAAAGCCTGTTCCAAAACTAAAAAGCACATTTTTACTTTGGGGACCAAAAAAAAACCCCACTCCTAAATATGAATCCTGGGGAAAAAAAATTCTGTAACTGCCTGTCTAGGTCAAAGGCACAGCTTCAGCTTACTGTTTTACAAGCCATTTTGGGTGAAAAGGATTTCTGTCCCTAAAGCAGCAGCTGGTTCAAACCCCTGTTAATATGATCCTCATTTATTAGAAACTCTGGCTGAAAGATAAACCAGCCTTTACAATTCCCTAAGTTCAATATCAGTTTCGACATCGTAGATATTTAAGACACTGCTGCTTAATTTAGTAACATTTTCATTATCCCCAAGGATTCCTCAAGAACATTTACAAGGAAAACCATTTGTATGAATTCTGTGGGTTACTGATCATTTGGCTTTGTCTTTCTTAATTTTTTTTTATAAATATATATCTATCTATCTATCTATCTTACAAAGAGTTTTTTTTAAAAATTCCACACGTATCTCATCTTCCTGGCATGTGCAGTTCTGGATCTTTCCTCCCAAATCTACACACCCTTCTATTATGGACACCCATCCCAAAGGATCTCATCCCTGTCCTCATTAACCCCTGCCCATCTGGGGGTTGTTTTGTAACTGTTTTTTCAGCACCACAAAAATCTGTTTGAAAGCTCTGCAGCACCTCTGTAACACAAAGACAACTTTTCCAGACATAATGAGACTGTCCAGGGAATTCCAGATGTTTCATTACAAGAACCTCATGATAAAATGTTGTTACGTCTTTGGAAAAGAGACTCTGTAAGAAGAAAAGCCTCCTTTGCAGCAGGATTATCTGAGGCCTGCACACCCCATGCTCCTGGGATGGTCCATGCAGAGGGGCCACACATCATCCCTGTCCTCACCACCAGGATCATCCTGGGATCATCCCTGCCTTCTCCTGGCCACAGGGATCCCACTGACCACACACACAGCAGCTGTCCCTGCTCAGCCTCGACCCCAGGAAAGGTTGGAGAACCTTCCCAGCCCTGAGCTGTCAAGTGCCTGCTCGCCTGGAACATGGCAGCAAGGCAGAGATCATGGCCTGGCAGGGCTCCCCTGAGCGTCTCCCACAACACTGTTCTCTGACACCACCATGGAATGTTAAACATCTGCACTGCTACCAGAGAATCCTCCTTTAAATTACAGCAAAGCTCATTAGTGACTTTTGGAAAATACAGCTGAAGAAAACAAATGTTGGTGCCCCCATTGAGAACCATGGCAAGCTTTCTTCCACATGTCAAGGGTTGGACAAATGTTCCTCCTCGTCTTAGAAAAACATCAAGATAGAAAAAAAAAACCCAGCAAACTTACAACAGTCCAGCTACAGAACAAGATTTAGACACTGAGCAGGAAAAGCAGAGGTTCTGCTCAGCCCAAGCCCCGTGGAACAGAAACCAGATCACAGTCCTGAACACAAGAGTGGGACTTTTGCATGATGCAAAGAATATTTTGGGGAAGTTTACCTTTAGTATTAAAAATTACACCTCTCCTGAAGATGGGCTTTTCTGGTGTTCAGGTACAATCTGAACAAGTGATGTAGCCTTAAAATAATGCTCCCCTGTCCTTCCTCTCCCATGTACCTGAATATCTGTTTATAACTTTTCCACCAGCAACACTTGCCTTGAATAAAATGTGAGAGGCAAAAATTCCCAGTTAGTTGAATTAACAAGTGAACTGTGAACTCCATTCACATTAAACTTCACTAAGGAGCAACAGGGAGGGCTTTCAGAAACCCAAAATCCAGGGAGTTCAGCTCATCCACCTTCCCCACTCCTGGATCCACTGCCTTTGTTTGCATCACTGCAGAAAAAAGGTCACTAATTACTCATTATAGTTTCAGGGCAAGAAATAACTCCTATGAAGCCAAGGTGTTGTTTTTACTTCCAAGAGCTTCCTCAAGCAGCACATTCTGAGAACCCCAAAAAGGACAATACTTTGTCCCCCATGTGAGCCTTTGACAGTTTCAGGTACATGCAGCATCTCCTGAATCTCTAACTGGGGAGCAGCCCATTATCAAATAAAGCACTGAGCTTAATTAGAGAGGGCAATCGATGAAGATCATCTAGAAGGTATGAGAAAGGTCTGAGCAATTTTCAGTGATGGTTCAGATTTCTTCCCTGGAATTGTTTCCACTAATAATGAAAGCTTAATGCAAAAATAAAAGTTACCCAGACATATTACTCTGCTGCTGCAGGATTTAATGTGCTTTGCAAACAGCTACAATTTCTGGGGCAGGATGGCATCAGCTTTTATCAAAGCAGCTGCCCCTGAGAACCCTGGACAAGAAGCCCAGGGTTCTTCACATTCCAGCTCTTCCTTCTGCAGCTGGCCTGGTTTTGTTTTAAAGAAAGTCTTGACTTGCCTCACACAGCCTGGCACATTGTCATTTTATTTTAATAACAATTCATATGTTAATAGATGTATAATCACAACTAGTTTTTAAGCCAAAATCTTCAATTAAAAACTTTAAATAATTACCTGCCATGAGTAATCAAAGAGACCCCATCCCAGCAAGAGCAAAGGCAACAGGAAAATCAAAGAGAGGCAATCTTGCTAATCCCCCAGAACACAGAAATCACTGTTCCCTGACATTGCAGGACCACCACTCCAAAACACCTATTTTCTGCTGGAATAAGGCTTTGCCACTGCTGTAAGCCTTGTCAGTTCTACTGAAAGTATTTCCAGCACTTCCTTCTAAAGCACAAAGGGGACAATTCCATCAAAACACTTCCGCATTTGGATTTTTCCATACAATTTGCTCTGGCAGTATGAAGGAGGCCATGATCAGCCAATTGCCACATGCAAACTCTGATTTATCACTACAGATACCCCAAAAGAGGCATCTCTTGTTTTATTTTTAAATTTAGTTACATTATCAACAGTGAGACATTTAATGCATAATACTTAAGATACACTATCAGACACTGAATGCTGTCCTAGACAACTTAGAAGTTGACTTTCTGCTATTCCAAAAACTCACTGAAAGGTAGTAACAAACAAGAGCAAAGAGTAATTCTCACACTTCTCCCACAAACACAGGGATTTATTTGAGTCTGCCATGTCAATTTTATTGGAGAATTAAAATGGCTTTTTTTTTTTTTTTTTTTTTTTTTTTTTTTTTGCTTATGACTTTCTGGTTCATTATTAACTACAGTAAATATTTCAACAGCAAGAGAAAGTCCCCCCAAGCTGCTGGTCCCCACCCCAGCACCAAGGCAGGCCACAGGAAGCCCCTGTGGTGACCTCACTCAGTCCCAGCCCCTGCACAAACTCCCAGGGCTCTGGACACAGCCATAAATTTGATATATTGCCCAGATGAAGGCTGAACTTATGACCTTCCCAGTACTTAACTGCCACTCTGGCTCTTCCAGGCTGAGCAGATTAAATACAGTAACTACCTGTTTCCCCATCTCTGCTGTCATCACTTCCCACTCTTATCTGAGGGAAATGCTACAGATTCTTTCATTGCTGGGGAGAGCAAAACAAATTTTTCCAGTGCTCTCAATTCATTAGAGGTGTTGTAAATAACCTGGTAGCAGCACCCACAGTGAGGGGAGAACACTGTCACTACAGCCAAGAGAGAGGTGACTTTTCAGGTACCAAATTCTTGTCTCCACCATGGGAAGTGTCCTGCCCTTGCTTGGCCTGGACTGTGGTGACACCAGCTTTTGCACCCAAGGAAAACTGAGGAGGTCCCTTTTCCATATTCTGTGATACTCTGGGTACAAAGGTGCACACACATTTTATCCACTCAGTGTTTAGTCCTACGTCAATTGTGGACAAGATTCAGCAATGTCCAGCTTTAGAGGCTGGGACTCTCTCAGGCACAGGCTTTAGAGGCTGGGACATTCCCTGTTCTCTTCCACATGAAACCTCAGATGCATCAGGCAAAGGTTCAGCCTGTGACCAGCGGAGCCATGAAATCTCCAGTTTGCAGATACATATAATCACTGAATGGTTTGGGTTGGGAGGGACCTGACAGGTCATCCCATTCACCCCCTCCCAAGGACAGGGACACCTTCCACTAGCCCAGGGTGCTCCAAGCCCCATCCAGCCTGGCCTTGAACACTTCCAGGAACAGGGCAGCCAAAATTTCCTTCCAAAGTTAAGGAAGTTTCTTGACTCTACCTCCCAGATAACACAATGTAGATAAAGAGACTGAGGACAGAAATTTGTGTAGAATTCTTCTGGACTCTTTAGTACCTTTGTAGTAAAGTTAAAGGTCATTTTCCTGATTCAGTCCTTCTGTGATGTATATAGGGAAACAAATCCCAATCACTTTTTAAAACCCACATTAGGGCAATAGAAGGCTTTTCTAGCACCTTTTATTTATGACACAGGGGTTCAACTATTTCCAGGTACATGAAATTGGTGATATCCTTAAGTGTCATCAATAGGATCTGAGTAACTGCACTGAAGGTACCGCTTATCCCAATTGAAAATGGTACCAAAAGTAACAGAAAACACCCCAGGAACTCCCAGGACTGGTGGCTGTACAGTCCCATATAAGTTGGAATAAGCTTCCCCCAACCTCCTCCCTCATACCTTACACAAACCCACAGTAAAACTCAGATATTTTCCTGCCACTTGAGCACAGCCTCAGTGTGACACCTAAGGGCCCCCTCCCCCCTGGGGATGGTCAGGAATTTCATCCCCACTGCCATGAAAGGAGTATTCCAGTGGCCAGCACCACAGTAGAGACACTCATTTGCTTGCAGGGTTTTGTATCCTTGTCAGAGGACACAGAAAAGCTGGTCATGGAGCAAAGTGACCTTTAAGAGCATTCCTTTGAGTCCATGCACAAGTCAAACTTACAAGTGGATAAAGCAGGCTGTTTCTGTCTGCAAATTTCAGTCAGCCTATATCTGGCACTGCCAGGAAGTCTCAGTCAAGAGGCAGCCACAGGAACACCTCTCCAGTTTCACTGCCCAAACACTGCCAAGCAATGGCATCACCCCCTTGGCACAGAATTCCATGTATAAACTGCCATGGGGAAATGCTATTAGAAGGAAAAATATTGTCTGGCTAAGCACAACCTCTAGTACAGAGTGAAACCTCTTAGAAAAAACAAGGGTTTCAAGAAGAGCTGCAGAAAAATACAGAAGGTAGTTAGTACCCAAAAAATGGATTTCTTGTCTGAAACGCTGACAGAATAATTCCCAAGAATGGCAGAAAGAACTTAAATTAAGCAAAATTATGCTGTTATTAGGTGGGGAGAGATGACAATTTCTTTAATCTAGAAGAAAATGATCCAGGGATCAGGTAACAGTTATTCAAGCTATTCAACCCTGCACCAAACTACCGTAATGCAGAAATACAATTACTCCCTACAGTGACCTCTCAAGGAAAGCAGAATTAAGATTAGAACTAAGAAGTAAAATCAGAAATGTCACTATCCAAAATGCACTCCATAGAATCTTTAATATATTTTAATATTTGAGCATAAAGGATTTTCTTTCCACTTCCAAGTATATAACAAAATTAGCATGGAAGGTCTGGCAGAACACATTCTAAATCTTCACACTCAAATGCAGAAATCCTTTACAATGGTTCAGATAAGGAGCAAAAGAGTTGTCTCCAGTTCACTTTCATCTGCAGGTGACCTGGCTGGATGTCCTGCACTAAGGCTCCTCTCAGCTTTACTCATGTCCTGTTTAATTGCATCATATCATTAATGTTATCAATTGCTGTCACTGCCCATAAAACACAAAGCCAATTCTGTAAAATAGAGAGGCTGGAACTGAATTAAACACAGCACACAGTGAGCTGTTTGAAGCTACCATAAAGTGTTCTGAAGCCTCAAGCTTGGAGGTATTTCCAAAGCCAGAGCACCAAATCTTTATTCTTTTGGCCAAGATACAAGATAAGAAAAACGTGGGGTTTTCTGCATGACCAGATTGAGTCTGAGAGCTTCCTTTTGGTCAGAAAACCCTTCCTTTTGTCTATAGAAAACCCTTCATTTATGGATGTTCCATGAATAAATTTCTCCCCTCAGAATTACTTTTTAGACCAACTTTGTAGCACCACAGTCCACAGTAAACCAAATCAGTTAAGTTCTTATAAGGACTCTGCATAGGCCATGAAACTCCAGAGAAAGAACTGGAAACCCCTACTAGGGTCCGATCAATAAAAAAGACAGATTTCCTCATGGCATGTAAGAAAGGCAAAGAAAGCAAACTTTTACCTGAATTTTTCCCCACTCCTAACCAAGTCTATTTTCTTTCCTTACCCAGTCTGCTTTATTTACTTTTTTATGTATAGTAAGATGCTTTTAAAACTACCTTATCAACATTTTAGCGCTTTTTCTACTAAAAATAGCTTGCAAGAGTAAGCAAAACGGTTATACACACAATAAACCAGCATATTAGTAAATATCTCTGGTTTTATCTTCTTGCAAGCTCATTGAAAACAACAACATATTTAAGGATTATGAAAAATACATTAGAGATGTCCTTTCCAAAGACAACCAGGTTGCAGTACCACAGGTTGACTTTCAGATGGGATCAGCCATACTGAGGCCTTGGCCCTTCTTCAAGTATATGACATCAGCCACATTTAATACAAGAGCAGCAGACAGAGCAGCTTTTAAGCACCCTCTGGTTGTGTTATATAGGGCACAATGCTCATTTGGCTATTTAGGAAATTATAAGCAATTTGAATAATAAATCAGAGTAACAATATTTATAACAGTACTGGAGGGGGCTCAGTTTTTAACAGGGCACAGAACCGACCATAGAACAAACTTGGTATTTAGCCATCTGGAGAAGTATTCTCTGTGAAAATTAAAATCTCTGACCCACCTTGGACTGCAAGCTCTGCCTGGGCCTCCAGGGTGTCGTTGCCACTCTCGGCGATGCAGGTGAAGGTCCCGGCGTCAGCCTCGGTCACATCCTGGATCTCCAGGGTACCCCCAGCCAGCAGGTGGAACCGGCCAGACCTGCACACACAGGAACAGGGTCATTCCATGGACATGGCCTCAGCCATGTCCCAGATCTGCAGGATATCCCTGGCCAGCAGCTGGAAGTGCCCAGACCTGCACGCACAGGGACACAGTCATTCTATGGACACCACCCCAGTGTGGGACACATAGGAGTTATAATTACACCATCACATCCCACACTGAAAATTAACTTCATCCCGATCAATTCCACAAGAGCAGCTCATCTTGTTGCACTTGCAGCTTCACTTGTTCTTTATTAAATGTGATTCAAGGTATTTAGTCAAAAGCAGCCAGAACTGATGAAAATGAGGTATAGTAATCACATAATTTTTAAAAAAGGCATTTTGCAGATCCAGCTGGAATGACTGCTTGGAAAGCTGAGGGAAGTACAACAGGAGAGACTACCTTTGCAACACAAGGACAGCAGTGCACATTATACAATGTACAGGAATTGAATTTCTGTGGAAGGGTAAGCCATCTCGGAGAGATTAAATACTTCAGAATAAGATACAGTTTAAAAGAAATTCAAAATACAGATTCATCAGGTGACAAAGGGTCTGTACAGAACTTCCCCCTCTGACTTGCAAAGGGCAGAGAAGGGTCTCTAATCCAGCCCTTACAATCTATCTGCTTTTGCTGCTAAATGGGGCAGATAAAGGTGGCACTTCATGCTCAGTGCAGCATCCTCAGATTCCAGCCACATTCTTTTCCCACTGCAGCCATCACTGCCCTTCACCTGATACAAATTTGTACACAACTTTTTCAAGTTCATTCAACACTCGAAGTATCCACATAAAATACCAAATAAACTTTACAGTAAGATGCCAAGAACCTTAAGCCAGGATAATAAGTTGTGTCTGGATGCTGACCCAGAGCCATTCTTATTTGCAGCTGGAAGAGTCTGGGGGAAAGGGAAAGGAACCTAGTGGCTTCCTGCCTGGCATCTCAAACCGTGGCTTGTGGGCAGGAAGGGACTGAATTCTGTCAATATATGAACATTACAACAATTGCATTTTTTGGTCTCTATTTGGAATGGCCAATGGACAAAAATCAACTTCAGTGCTTTCTCCATTTGAAATTTTCCTAGAATTACATTAGTAGGACCAATCCTGACCTGCTTGGACAGGTAAATTGTTGAGGCACAGACTTTTGCCTCATCTCACACTATTATTTACCAGATAAATATTGATTTATTATCCTACTGTAACTGCTGATCGAATTTCTGGTTAATACATTTAAAAGCAGAGCAAACAAAACCATAATTGGCATTAAGTGTTAAAGGCATCCAAAGAGATGTCCCTATCCAGGTGTTCTGTAAGAAAAGTTACACTGTTCCCTCGAGAAACACCAGGAATACAGAAAGGCTGGCTTGGAAGAACTGCAAGGAATTTGAGTGAAGATATGAGTTTGAAAAATCATATTAAGAGCTTCCCAAATGCTGGGAAAAATGTCCCAGGCTTGCATGGGAAAGGCACATCAGACAAGCTCTAAAATCAGGCCTAAAGAAAAACACTGGAGTACAACAAGCCTGGACCTTGACACATCCATCCATGAAATTTTCTGCCTTCTTTTATTATGTAAAAGAGCTGCTTTGACTTTTTGTTCTTGCAGCAGGGAATGTGCTGAGGGCTGGAATGAAAGCAGGGAGCTGGATCTGCCAGGGACAGCGGGGCATGGAGCAGGGAAGGAGCTGTGCCCCAAGAACTGTGACTGTCACATCCTGAAGGAATGATCAAAGGCCATCAGCATGTCCGTGGCATTTTAAGGACATTAATGCCTTTTCCAGGATATCCATTGTTACTCTCTAAAAGCAACACATGCCTTAGGATGCTTCTTTCCCACTGCCAGCCTCTGGAAAAGTTATGACAGCAGTTAAGATGTTACTAAAACTATTAAAAACTATTCCTCGTTGTCACTTGAGTTTGTCCTAGGGGATCTCACAAACTACTTGTAGCATCGGAATATTTATGGGAATTCTCCTGTTCAGCCATCTCAACATGTGCCATGTTTATATTCCCTTTGATTATCTTCCTCCAGAAAACCAAGGGTTGAGTTCAATTTCCAAATAGGTGATTCAGCAGAAGTTTAGTGGAAGAAAACAATTAATCTGCCAGACTCCTTGGAGATTCCCTCTGTATGAATCAGCTGTGGGCTTAAAATCCTGGGCTTAAAGGAAAGCTGCTTTTGTAATAAAGCAAAACATCTTAATTTTGTAAGGACAATGAAGCATTTTCACAAAAGAGTGAAGCAATCGGATTTCAGACACTGGAGACAAAGAATCAGTTTAATATACAAGTGATAACATAATTTGAAGTGTCATTAAAAACAACAAAGATTGATCACTCATATGTCAGGGAAGAGGAAAATCAAATTCCAGCCTTTTGTATGCATTCCATACAGCCTTCACTTGCACCCCCTAACAAACAATTACTGAGCTATTCCGGATGCCTCACTCACAGGCTCTTTGTGTTTCATTACCACTAAATTTAGTGAGCCTTTATTAATTTACTGTAGTCAAACTGTCAGTTATACCCTGAGGTTTGGGCTTTTTCCCCCCTTTAAATTACTATTCCCCAAACATCTTATAATCTATTTGCTGTCTCAGTAAGTACAGCAGATAAAATTAGACAGTAAATTAGATTATTTTGTGGGATCTACTACAGAAAAATCTCCATAATTACTCAGCTGTGCTTAACCTTTCCTGAGCTGGGCAAGTATAATTCACTTGGTACCAATCACTCAGAACCCTGCAAACAGAAATGTGTAATAATGGCAATATCACACATTTGTGGGAAGCACTAAGGAAACCCTGCATTAGAGCTGTGATCATATAATCACAGACCTCATGTGAGCATAGACAGCAGAGCAGAAATGAACATGGCACAAGTGCCCTCAGCTGTCACCCCCTCACTGTAGGAAAGCATTACCTGTACAACCATGTTCCTGCAGGAGTTTTTCAATTACATGAAATTTTGCTAAAATGAACCTGAAGCAAACCTGCTGCAGAGTTTGCTGGACTTTACAGACATTAAAATGTTATTGCCCAAGTCCTTTCCATGATTTAGTTTCAGATGAACCATCTCATCTACTGCAGTTTTTTCAGAACCTGTGGCACCTGCATTTATTCCTTCTCTGCCAAAAATGTCCCATATAAATGAAGATACACAGTGTATGCTGTTGTATACTGATCCACACACTGCAAAGTTTTCAGAGCAGATCATCTTCCAGATATTTCTCTGTGCCTGTGTCCCAAGCTCTGGGGACAAATCCACCTGGGCAGTCATCTGAAACTTCCCTTTCCAAGTTAGGAATTGTCAAAAGCACAAAGTGACTCCTGCACTTGCTGAAGAACAGACCCTTCACACAGCAGATTCCTCAGCCAGACTAGAGACTGAAATTAAAAAATATTTACTAGGTAAGAAAGGCTCCAAGTTGGCTCAAACCTGAAGAGCTACTCAGCCTGAATATAACACCTCCATTCTAACCTTTTGTACCAAGCAATCTTGACACTACAGATTTTACTTTAGGGAGTTTTCCATAAAGAGCCTAAGATTTATTCCAATAACTTCATATGTCATTGCCTTCCTTGCTTCCTTCTATTTCCCTCAGCATTCTCCACATTCCTGGCAGAGGTACTACTGACTCAGAGTCCACAGAACCAATAGAGCTGGAAAAGCAGAAGGATATTCCCAGTGCTGAGCCCATGGATGATGTCTGTCATGTGCCAACAGTAAAGCCAGGAGCCCACCTCCCACCATGGATCACACACAAGGCTGGAATCTTCCTATGGATTTTGGAGCTCCAAATTGCAGCTACATCTCAATCTAGAGCAGGGTTTAGTCTTTTCCCTTCTTTACAGACAGTGGAGTTTTGGGAAAACTATAAAATATGAAGATTACAAGCTGGACCAGCAAACCAGTTCAAAGGAAAGCTTTAGTCTTTAGTGGCATTCTTTATGGAGAACCAAGTCAGCAGTCTCTCCATCAGATTTCTTTAAAAAAATCTTCAAGTTAGTGAGTTCAGAAGGATTCCTCGGAGTTCTAAGAGCCTTGCTCCAATGGAAACTTAGAGCACTGAGTTAACTTCAGTTTCTCACCCAACACCCAAAGCTCCCTTCTCTCACCCTCTAATTAATTTGGAAAATATTTTATCACAGCAACTAATTTCACAATATATTGCATTACAGGCTGTCTGAACAACTGCCAAGGCTGCCATCACTCAAGTTTACTCATATTTATCCATTAACATAAATCTCATTGCAGTCTTCAACAAATAATCCATCAAATTTAATCACCTTCCCTTTTCTCCAGATCTTATAACAAATATTTAATACCAAAACTCCACTACTCCCTATCCTTAAAATTAATCTATTTTCCTATAAATACAGGCTCCTATCCATATTCCCTTTAGGAATACAGCTTGAAAGGCAAACATTCTATTTTGCATTAATTAATTACCACAGTTATGACAAAAGTAAAAATAAGGTTTTGTGTAAAACCCTTTAATAAAATCCCAAAATTAGGGATAACCTGCCCATGCTGTCTGAGTTTTGTTTTCTAAGCCCAGACACACACAGAGAAATCCCATTATATATGGCTATACCTACATATATGTATGTTAATGTTTGGGGTGGGGGTGTGCATAAACAAACCTGGGATTTTAGAGCTTTTCCCAGGCAGAAAACCTGCTCAGATGAAAAGAATCAGTTTTTTCTTGGGATAAAGAAAAGCCACACTAAGAAAGTCGTACTTTTATATCAAAGGGGGATTTTAATACAAATTAAATGTGATTTAATTTGCAATTACATTAACAGACCATGCATAACAAACTAAGGTAGCTATTTAGCAACAGTAACTGCATGCTTTTCTCTAACAAAGAATCTTCATTTCTGGAGATTTTCCAGTTATTCTATTCACACCAGTAACACAATAGCTGGAGGGTAAATGGAGTTTAAGACGTTTCTGTCTTCTGCTCTTTGAATCTCTGCCCTGTTCAGCCACACTCACAAGCAGCAGACTTGGGAGCTTTGGCTCAGTTTGATCACTTGAAGGAACAATGAAAAAAAGTTTACCCCACAGAGGGGAAAAAGATCAAATTTCTACCTTTACCTACGTTAAAACTCAAGCCTACAATGAGCACACGTTTCACTTCAAGAAAAGAAGAGCTAAGTGTTGCAAGAAGAAAAAAGTCCACTGGAACCTGTTCTTGGTAACAAAGGGCCAAAATACTAAAACTAATGCTAAATGTTCTGAAAAAACAGGTTAGACTTGGTTCAAATTGTGTACATTTGAAGATCAAGTATATTTATTAATGTTATACTCCAGTCCTCCAGAACAATTTCTCACTCTGAATTATGAGAAAAAGAAAATACCTGTGAAGCCATAAGAAGTTATCATGGTAACCTCATGGAATGAGGGAAGAGAATTCCAAAGGAAATTAACAGCACTGTATTCAGTGGGAAAAACTGGGCTTTATGTCTCAAAAATCAAGAAAATAAAAGGAGAGCTTTAACCTCCCTGTGCCCTGAATGTGCCACAACCTAGAGAAGGATAGGGCAACTAAACTTCCTAAAGACATGATGTGACATCACTTTACATAGAAGAAAAAAAAATTCAGATCTTACCAGGCACATTTATTCTGCCATTTCATCCCATTTTATTGTGTCATGCTAATGAGTCTGTATCAGCTTTCATAGGGGGAGTGAGTTCTTATATTTATAAAAAACCCTGAATTTAAATCATGTGCCTTCACATTGACACAGCACCATCTCTCAGGGGCTGTTTGTCATTTCCCACAGCAGCCTCCCATCAGACAGTTCAAATTACCAGCCTCTGGAATCTTTTAATTTAAGAGTTGCCAAAAAAGATATATATTATATCCCTGGTGCTGCAGAGACTTGAGCATTGTTCTGACTGCTTTCTGTGTCAGCCACACCACAATTTACCTCTCCTTGTTC
>VZTT01032113.1:0-84272 GCA_013400855.1 Buphagus erythrorhynchus | reverse complement strand
CCATGCTGGCTGTGGTGGGTTCTGCAGCAGAGCTCTGCTGTGAACAGTTTCCCACTCCTTATCATGGTTTCTTTTGGGGTCGGTCAGTACCAGTAAGTCTTCTGCAGTAAAACAGAGTTGATTTAGTTGGATCAACCCAGTAAAGAATTCCACAATCCTCAGCACATATTTTAGAGGTGAGGTGGCAGATTCCTTCTTACTGCTGTGCACATACCTACCTACATATATAAATATATATATTTATATGAGACGTAGTCTTTCTGCCACTCCTTTAAAAGATTTAAAAATCTTTTCCCCAGGGTGTTGGTGGAATCTGTCTTATTTCCAGCATGTTGCAAATCTGCATTTCCTATTGATCTTATCTACTCTGCTGTGCTACAGCAGTCTCTGTTTCACATTGTAGCCCCGAGGCTTCCATCCTCATTAGAAATCCTTTCCCAGGAGACTGGAGATGCACCAGCTGATCACAGATCACAGCAGTAACAGCCAGTGACTGAACTCTCTGAACCCCCAAAATAAAAGCAAGAAACGGTACGTGGGAAAAAAAAAGGTGCCTTCCAAGCAGGTTCCCTAAACCCCTGGTCCTGTTTGGCAGCCACGACAGTCACCTGCCCTCTCAAGCACCTTGCAGGCATTTCCTGCTGAAGGAAACAACATATGCTTGCTTATCATTGAAAAGAGCAGCTGAAACTTTTATCTTTTTTTTTTTTTTGGTTAGCATTAGAGGGTGTTCCCTCCTCTCTTAGCTCAAATAACAGAGTAATCCCACTTCTTCATTTCTCACAGTCCCTGTAAGCAAACCCCTCTGTCCCAGCAGCACAGCCCTCACAGCCCCCTAAACCCCAAAGCCCACGGGGCAATGAGCATGCAAAGGGCCCAAGCTCATGGGAGCAGGATGGTTTCTCAAGTTATAGCAGCAAAAGATGGTTTTAATAATTTAAGAGCTCTGACCTGGCTCTTTTAGCCCATCTTTATCCCAGAGCTGCTTGTCAGGCACTGCCTGAAGTTGCTGCTTTTCTTTGACATGGCACCTTCTGAAAATGTCACAGAAAACAGTTCCTGGACTGCATCAGACTACCTCTCCTTTTAGTTGGGCTAAGCCTCATGTGTAAGGTTTTCCCAGCTACAAATCTTAACTGAGCTCCTTAGCAGGGCATTAAAACCCATGCTGAAATCAAAGCGATATCCTTCATTCATTCCCCTTGTGGTCACAATAAGCTCATGAGCCCTGTCTTGTACTGTGACTAGCACAACAGGGCCCTGGCTGAAAACTGGGGATCCGCTGAGTCCAATAAAAATAATACATAAAAAGTTCTCTTTATATCAGGAACAAGAAAACACCAAACTCATATCCTTTGTAATATACAACACATGTGAAAATCAGCCACAAGAGCAGAAAAAAGCTTTCCTGAATTGTGCTTTTCAGGTTGGAGTTGCTGCCTACCCCTCTTCTCACAGCAGGCAGGGGAACCTCAAAGGAGCAGGTGTTTTTCAGGGATGACACAAGCCCCTGGTCAGTGCTTGTCATCTGCCTGAAACACGCCACTAATCTTCACTGGGGTCTCTACTCAGCTGTGCAAACATGGGGGCTTTGAGGATTAGGTTCAAATTCACATGAAGTTTTGTGGTTGTGTTTTAAAAAGAAAGATGAATCCAAAAAAACAATAGCATGGATTACTTTCTGTTTGGAGAAACAGATTGCAAGCTTTCCCCTGATCTAGGGCTGGACTGACCTCAAAGTTATACATCTCCAGCAGCTTCCATTTGTAGATTTCACGGCTCTTTATTAGAAGGAACATGGTAAAACATTGCAGCTTCCATGGGTTAGAGATGGGCTTAGAGGATTTCTTAAGGTTGCAGAGAAAGTACTGGGCACAACCAGGATCTGAAGTGACTCCTAGCTTTAGGACGTCTGCTTATGAGGAAAGCTGTCTGTCTCCCTGTACTCATGAAAACAGAGTGGGAAGAGCTGGCAAGAAGCTTGTTAGAGAAACTATTTTATATTTTCTAGTGACCATGTAGTTAGCCCCACGAGGGGTGTAGAAGAAGCAAAGTGCAAGCTATATAGAAAGGAGAGGAAGAATCAAACCTGATACCAGAGATGAGTTTTGAGCAAAGATTCAGGTTGCTTTCTTGTTTACCCCCTTGCACTGAACCCCAGTCACTCTGAATGAATTGGCTTGAATCCCCTACATGAAACGTTTTTACACTGGTATTTTCTCCTTGCAGGGCAGTGAGGGCTGTGACTGGCACCACAGGGAGTAAGTGGCTGGAAGACTAACGATGTGCCATGCTGATACCTCCATTTTTACTACATCCAATTAAGCAATAAATGATTCTGGTGGAAGTGTGGAGCACACAGATTATTATGCAAATCAGCTTGCAGTGCTACCAGTGGGCTACGGCATTGCCCTAAATAGCACCGGTAGGATATTAGTGCAAATATCACCTTTCTCCTCTGTTAGTTATTGCCTCCCATCTCATCCATGCAGCTTCCCTGAGGTCAGAGCCATGATTTCTCATAGACTTGGGAGTGCAAATGGATTTTAAAGAGGATTTTTAACAAAGCTTCTGTCACCTCCCACAAACATTCTAACACATCCAGAACTGGTGGCCTGAGAGTCTGCTGCACTGGCAAAGCTACCTGAAGAATTCACAGACTGGTCCATGGGCATGCTCCAGGCCAGAAGAGGCACCTACTTTTTGGGAGGTGGAGGACAGAGCTGCCTGAAAGCAATAAACTGAGGGCTCTAGTGGGAATCAGGTTTTCCCACCAGTTAATTTACACCATTAAAAAGTAGAATGAGGGAGCAACACTGAGGATTTCGAATCACTTTATTTCCCAAGTTATTTTGTCCTCCCCACTCCCCTTAAAAGGATCTCTTTTGCTCTGCTTTCCTAAAACACAAGTGAGACAAGAAGCCGAGCTGCTTGCCCCATCATAAGCTGTTGTTAGCAGACAAAGGCCATTGTTTGCTGCCACTGGTTGTTGCTCCCGTGGTGGCAGCAGCCCCCAGCACCAGCCCTCAGCTCTGGGCCCTTTTTGTGCTCAGCATGGCACAAACAATTGCACAGTAGATGGTTGCAATTTAAAGAGAGGAATACATTTCTCAGCATCTTCCCACAGGCCCCTGGGACACAGAAATTCACAGGCTGGTTGGAGACACCTTAAAGCTGGGGGGCAAGAAGGAAGAATCATCACCCACCATTATAGCATGTGGTCCAGACCGAGCACACTGTGATCCCTCAGGTGGAAAATGTTTCGCTCCATGGAATGCACTTGGGTAGATCTGTGCCTCAATTGCCAGATCTTAGAACTCAGTTCAGTGGGGTTTTCTGTAAATTCCCCATCCCTGTCCCTGGTGCAAAACTAAACTGAACTGAATCCATCCAGGTTCTGCAAAAGGAATGTAACTGTCCATGGCCAGTGATGCTAAGACCTGACCTCTGTACATAAGGCTGATAGAAAAGAGCAATGAAAGCAAATCCAGCCATATAAAATGTGCAAATTCCTGCTAACAAGGAGATCTGGTCTTTCAGTGAATTCTTTGAACATTCACAGAACAAGTCCAAGATGCCTGATGAAACCTGATCAAATTGTGTGGATTTCTTTAAATTTTTCTTGGATTTTTTGGGGTTTACTCAAACATGCAACTTGGGAGATAGTGAGGCATGTGGTCTGAAACATTTAGGAGGGCCACAGGTCTCAGTTAGCCGAAAGTCCTGCTGCTTGATGTCTCTGGGGATAAATAGTCTTCACCACCATCAAAAAATCTTGCCGGTTTAGCCTCTGATCCTACTTTGCTTTGCACCAGGGTAAATGCAGAACTGTCTAACCCACCTCAGAATAAAACAGCAAAGGGGAGAGAGAGATTGAGATCATTCTTTTCCTTCTACAGTTAGCAAGGCAGAATTCAATATTTTCTTCCTATGCCTAAATTGGAGAGAAAGGGATATTTTTCTTTTCAGATTGCAAATTGAATTGATTCTTCCTTGCTCCTTTGGGAGGAGTGACTTTTTAAAGTGTCAGAAGACTGGTACAGATGGGCAAATCCCTTTGTCATTAGGCCATGATGCAGAGCTAAGGAGTGTCCTGCAATCTCCAGTTCACTGTGAGTGCACCGGGGTTTTGAGATAGAAAAAAAAAAGCAGGAGAGAAATACCTGGTTTTAGAGGTTCCTTGCTGGTCTGATAAATGGTTTATCAAAGAGCAGCAAAGCAGTTTTGAGGCTTCCTTGCCCAGCAGGCAGGAGTGCATCCTCAGGCCTCATGCACTCTGTGGCATCAAACAACAAGGGGTTTATTTTGAGGACTGTGTTTAAACATAACTTATGCTGGGAAGGTTCTATCCAGGAGGCTCCTGTCCATGTCCCATTGTCTCTTCTGTTCCAGGTGTCCATGGTGAGAACACAGCAGGCAGAGCCTGGCTATGCAGCACCCACTGGGGACACATCGCTGTGGTGGCTGGGGGCTCAGGCACAGGCATTGCCCCCTCTCACACCTCCTGGCTCTGTCCTGCTCTGCTCTGCATCCTCCCAGGCCGTGGCTGATCACTGCCATCACAGCACTGCCAGCAGCTGGGGATTTACCCAGTAAGGAGATGAGAGCTACACAGCCTTTGCAAATAAAGCTTTGTGCTTCTGTGTGCCTCTTGTCTCTGGCCAGCCACAGCAAAAACAGGGGGCTGGAAGTTGCATCCTGCAGTACTAGGAGTCATTTGCTGAAATGCAAATTCATCCCCAGCAAAGGCTGGGGATGCAGCTGTTCTGCACAGCAAGAGTTTCCCCATGGCACTGGTCACCCAGAGAAGCAGGGAAATCAAGATTCATTTTATAACAGAGCACATGTCAATGGCTTAATGGCTGTTGCTACTTCATTCAGACTGTAACAGAGCCCACGCTGCAAAGGGTACCTTCTGGTCACATGTAAAGGCAGGCTGGGGCTGTAAAAATATTCTTTTTACACAGTGTATATAAAATATTATTGTTTATTTATTAATATGCTTATTTAAATGCCTTGATTCTCCAGAGGTACCATTTTACATCTCAGATAAGTCAGTGTCCAGCACAGGCACAAAATCAGATTTATTTAAGTTAGCCACACAGCCGAGGCTTCTCCCTTCCCCAGGGACAGGTAAAAATCCTCACCAAGCTGATATCCTAGAAAGCTCTCAACCAAGAAGGAGCAGAGAGATAATGTAGTGAAGAGCTAGCTGCTGTCTTGCTTATCGCAAGTTTATTTGTTGAATTTTTCCAAGTTACACTATTCATAACCCTGCACCCCTTTCCTTCTTCCTCCACACTACCTCCCAGGTTACACCAGACAGGCACAACAATGATGTTGATCACTCTTTGTTTCTTGAAACAAAACTATAAAAGGAAAGAAACAGAAAATTCTGGTGACCAGGGGGAGGACCTTAGAGAATGGCATGATGGTGTATCAGGGGAGGTTTAGGTTGGGAATCAGGGATGGGTTCTTCTCTCAGAGGGTAGTTGGGCACTAGAAAAGGCTCCCCAGGGAAGTAGTCACAGCATCAGCCTGACAGTTCAAAAAGCATTTGGGCAATACTCTCAGGCACTTGGTGAGACTCTTGGGGAAGCTGCTGTGCAGAGCCATGGGTTGAATTCAGTGATCCTTATACATCCCTTCCAACTCAGGACATTCTATGATTCTATAATATAAATTCCCATTAAACAAAAGAGAAGATCCTCTTCAAAATGTTTCTAGCAGTACTTTTGCATCACCAGTAGTGAAATACCATAAAGCACCTCAAATGCTTTTCACATTTGTGTTTTTTAATCTTCTCTTGCTTTTCCCATCTCTCAGTCTGGCCACTGTTACTGCCAGACATTCTCACATTTGTTTGGGGTCCCATTATCCTGTGGATGTGACCATGTCTCTGGTGGTATCAACCTGTGCCCAACACAGCCACCAGCCCTGAGACCCTGACTGCACCTCTGTCTTGGCCAGAGTAATTCCCTGTTTTCCTTCATGCTGCTGGTGAGGGGTAGGACCAATGAGACCATGGCTCTGAGATCCTACACTGTCTGTGAGCTGCTTTTCCACCATCCCTGGCTGCCAAGCTGCTGGCTGGCTCAGTGACCAGAGTGGAAAATCTTGGTCTTCCAGATCCAACTGCACCCAACCAGATAAGCAAGTCTGAGGTAGAGCCCACTGGGCCAGACTTTCCCCAGTTGAAGGCATGGGCTGGCTTGAAGACATGGGCACAGCCTCCACTGCTTGCCAGTCGTCTAAGACACAAACTGGGTTTAGTGAAGGGCAGGGCTTTGTGAGGTTTCCAACTCTTCACTCAGGTCTTGTTGGTATTTACCATCTGGGCCTGGTGACACACAGTACTGAGTTTGTTAATTTGCTTCAGCATCTCCTCTTTCGACACCTCAGGTTCTTCTTGTGCATTAGTTTTATTAGCTGAGTGCAGTAAGACTCTCCAGACCCCCCCACCCCGGAAAAGACCAGCATTTAAAGGGATCAAATGCCTATTCTGCTGTAAGATTACTGCTTTGTTGAATTGCTCTGCTTCCTAATGACCCAGTGGGAAAATTTATTTTCTCATGTGTTTCAAGGATTAAGTACATTTGCTCCTCCAATTAGCCCTTCTAATTTATTTTTTTATATTTCGATCACAGCTGATCTTTTGAGGTTTTTTACAGAATTAAGAAAAAACAAATTATTTTCTAAAAATTCGAATTGTATTTTTTTTAATCTAAGAAACCGAATGTCATTCCATTCTGCAGGAGCTTGATGTTAAAATAAAAACTGCCTTAAGCAGTATACCCCTTGTACTTCCCCAGGCAACAAATCTTCCTCAGCTGGAGATTCTTCTATCTAGTACCTGCCTTCCTCAAGGACTCCCAAAACTGTGACCACTCTCCTGGCTGCCCAGGCAGGGCCTCAGGTTAGCCTGTGTTCTCCTGGTGCTAAGTTTGATGGTCATGTCTAGCAAACTGCTTCATACATGTGTGTGTGTGTGGATGTATACACGTGTGTCTGCATGTGTGTATATATTTATGCATGTAAAATCCAACCAACATACAAACTGGTTAATTATTTGTGTGGAGTGACTTTAAAAGAACCAGGGGTCAAACCGAAGCCAGCTGCCAACCCTCAGTTAATTCCAAATTAATAATACAGCATGACATGGCCCTCTAAAGGTTTTTTAATGTGTTTATATCTTGGCTTGATAAACACAGTCAAGAGAGACAAGATGGAAGAGGCAGAAAACTTAGCAGGGTTACTTTTCCTTAAAAAACAGCTTGTGAAAACATCTGTGCAGCTCGCAACTCCCCAGATGTTCTCTTTAACAGAGCACTTAAATTGTTTATATTTTGCCTAACACTGGAATCATGGCAGATTATTTTTGTTGCAGGGTCTTTGCAACATTTTGTAGGTGGTCTCGTAAAAGAGAGCAGATATTTAACCCCCCCACCACCTCCTTCTCCTTTGCCCTGGTTGTTTACACAGCAGAGCCTGGTACCAGTTCCCTCGGATAGTGTGTGCGTGGGGGGCCTGGGGGCTTGGCTATCACTCTGCTTTCACACCAGAGTCACTCTGTTGGCTCTGCTGTGAAGGCTGGAGGCTGACAACAGTGAAAATGTGGGATGAGATGATTCAGGCATTTCAATTCAGCCTGGAATGCCCAAAATTTGGCCGCAAAATGTTATTTGCTGCCTTTTACTTGGTCACACCAGCAGTGATGGGGCGCTGCCTCAAACCTGCATGACTTGTCCCTCTCAAGTCTCTGTGATGTCCTGTGTATGTGCCCACACATAAAGGATCTGGTGATCAGAGTCTATATATGCAGTGAAGCTCAGTCTATTTTCTATTTGTATGGGCTGGAGAAACATGTATATGTATCTTTTACTGTGTACAGGTGCAGCTTTCAACTAGGAGTGTTTTCCTTAATTGTTATTTTGCCATATTTTCAGGAGATGTATGAAGCGCCTGTGATGTCATCAGGTCCAAAGCTCCTTGGGGTCTGAAGGGCTTTGCCACCTCCCCCAAAAAAATCCCACATCACAATTCCTCGGGGTCTGAAGGGCTTTGCCACCGCCCCCAAAAAAATCCCACATCACAATTCCATGTCATATGGCACAGTCGCAGCTCCACAGACTTTCAGATGAGCCTGTGTCTTCTGCTCCCAGCCAAATTTCTCTGCTTCAGCAAGTCTGGGCTGATTCGTGATTAGATCAGTTTGTGGATGGCACATTCTCAAAGGAAAACCCAGGAGCTGGAGGAAATGGTGTGAGCTGCTTTTTACGCTCAGCTTGTAGCTCTGACTGGAGCTGATGCTCTTCGCACCCTGCCCTAGAGGGTTGTTTCTAGCAGCAGGAATACATTTATGAAAAGCTGTTAGAGCGTGGCCCAAAGCAATGGGCAAAGCAAGGCTGGATTATGTCTCCTGGGGAAGGCCTGCCCAGCTGGAGCTGGGAGCTGGGTACATTGCCCCCAGAAAGGTCAAACAGGATTTACCATAGATGTCTTATTTACATTGCTGTCTTAGAAAATAATTTTGAACATGTCTATATGATTGACACACAGAGCTTGGTCACAAAGGCTGAGGACTTAGAAAACCTTATATTACTTTAATTAATTTGTTTTCTGTTTGGTTGTTTGCTTTTGTGGGTTTTTTTGTTTTGTTTTTTTTTACAACTTCAAATGCATTAATCCTTACTGCACTGGGTGGATTGAAATGAAAGATGTACTGAGTGACTTTAAATGAAAGATGCTGTAGAAATACTCTACATTTCCTAGTAATGATATTTGCAAGCTGTGCTGACAATATTCCATACCTCTGACAAAACACAGACAGTTATAAAAAGCCATTTCTCCAGAGCCCTCTGTGGTTAAGTGCCTGAATGCTGGAGTACAAGCTGACAATAGTATGTGGCTGGGATACAACTTAGCATAGCATCTAATGTACTCTTAATTCGTGCTTTAAATTCACAGTGCACACTGAAGAGTGTGCACACAGCTTTTTACACTGGTGTGCCCAGCGTTAGCCAAGTCTACTTACTCTCTTTATGGGTTGGTTTTTCAGACCAGTTTTCTCTGATTTGTTGGTGGTTTTTTTCTTCCTTTTTTCTTTTTATAGCCACTCCATTTGGTTTCCCCATGTGTGGGGAAAACATTGACTTTCAGCACAAGAAGCTGCTCTGCAGGGAACGGTGGGGAGCGCGCCATATGGTGCAGGCGGAACATCTGTGAATCTCTGATGCTGCAGTTCTGCTTCATGGGGCCTGGGTGCATTTCACACGTGTGCTAAGGAGAAATGAATATGACACAAGGACTTTCCAGGAGCCTTGATGTATGAGAAACAGAATGAATTTGCTAGAGGAGACTGTAAAAAAATCAGAGCACTACACTGTGCTAAACCAGCTTCCCTAATGGAAGGTGTTGCCCATATTTGCTCCCTTTCCTGTTGAATTGAAGTGTCTATTTTCTATTGCCATCGTGCAGCGCTGAAAATAAATCTTGTGGCGAACAGAGATGGCTCATCTTACAACTTGTAGAAAGGTTAATTAAATGTGTGTGGTGCTGGCACTCCTTCACAGCAGCCTGGACCCGGGGATGACAGATTGCCGGGGGCGTGTGAGCAGCTTCCTCCCTTAGGCTCACACAGCCCACAGCTCACAGAGAAGCACAGGGCACCCTGTTTGGAGAATGTGTCCTCTTGGCAACAATTCCACTCCCACAGGTAAATTTATTCACACACACAGGGACTTTCTGCACCTGTGTGATTCAGACAACATCTTTGTGGCATTCTCCCAACTTTTCAGAAGGCTCATAAGTCTGCCTACAGGTGCCTCTTTTTCTTTTGGGTTTGTCACAAAGACCTTTTGCTTGCAATGATCCTGCTGTTGTGCAGTGGTAATGGTGTGGATAAGCACTCCAGTGGAGGCTGATGAACGCTTTGAGCACAATCTCTCTTCTTGGTTTTGTCACACAGCTCTGCAGAACCACTGGTAACATCAAGCACCCAGGCACTCCCAGGGACTGGCAATGCTAAGGATGACCTAACGTTTAATGCACTTCACACGGACTGCTGAGACTCAGTTCAGCTGGTGGGTCTGTAGAAAGTCCAGTAATTTCCTAGCTAAAAAATACAATCACAATCTTTAACTATGAGAATAGCAAATACAAGAGCAGAAAAAGTCATTGCTGCTACTTAGGATTGTAGTCCAGTGCCTGAAGTGCCTTGCTGAGCCTCCTCCATTTGTGGCTTCCTTGCCCCTTCCTTTTTACTCTGCTTAGCCCTGAAAAACAGAATGTGGGAGTGTATTGGCATCATTAAAGAGATTTAGCAGTAAAATCCTAGACAAGTCTGTGAGAAAAGCTCTGCTAAGTGGCACCAGCTAAAGGCCCCATTCCCACATATACTGAGCAACCTCACCCACAGGAATAATCACCCTGGAGCCTGCTAGGATCAAGGACAGATTCCTGTGTCAGCATCATCATCAGTGGGCATCTCAGTATGGGACTTGGTGCATGGCTTTTCTCAGTGTATCTCCCACAGTGAGCTGATATGTTGCCCTAGGTCTTTGATCAGGATACACTCCAGTGGGATTTGAATGTTGCATGGGCCTTGACCTGCAGAGAAAGGAATTTTACCCTTCCATAAATATGTTGTGCCATGGCAGGTCCTGCTCTCTGGGGCTGGCTGGAGCTTGGGAAAAACTATCCATCCACATCATTTCTAATGTGGGTACGAGGCGTGCTCATGCCTGCCTTGCTGGTGCACACAGGCTGCTCTGCTCATACACTCTCCAATAAGTTCCAGAGAGGCAGAAAATCAAAAAGCATTTCATGTGTTTCCTGAACCCCCACCCAGGGCTGTTGTCTCCACTGGTCCAGCCTCAATAGACAAGCAGAAATGGTGCCAGGAGTGAGGATGGTTGTAGGGCCCCTGAAAACCTGCTGTGCATGATGAGGCTGAGACCATGGACTGTTTAAGCAGAGTACAGCATGTGGTGATTTCCAGTCCCCTGTGATGTCAATGTGAGAGGCACCAAGCCACTGCCCTCCTGGGCACTGCTCTGGCATGTGCAGCATGAGCTACTGTGCAGCTGGCATGAGCTTCCCTTTCCCCTGGAGAAGAGGCTGAGCCATGTATCAAGGATGCTGACAGTCCAGGGCTGTAGATCTGCCAGCACACGGTCTGTATTTTCTGGAGTGGGGATACAGAGTGTGTTTACCTTGACTTAATGATGAGCACATTCAGAGGTTTCCATCACGGAAGACTGAGGAGACTGATAAAACCAAGGTCTGGTTCCTCCTGGACTGTAATACAAATGTTTCCTTTGGCACTCTCTTTTACTGGCTCCATTCACGGTGGTCTCTGAGGAGCCCATCAGAGGCCTCTGTGCTCGTTGTGTTCAGAGCATGGTTTCTACAGACAATTGCCTGCAGCTTGCAAAAACAGATTTGCCAAACCACACATCATAAATCAAAACACAATTTCCAAGTGCTAGAACGGGCAAAAGCTATGTCTTATTACAATGCACTCTTTCCAGGACAATTTCTCAGCCTTGCTTTTTCAGGAATATATAATGAGAGGCATGAAAACAGGTGGGTAGTAGAGAAACAAGATGGCACAGATAGGCTTCTCATTGCCCTTACCTGGTTACTCTCAAAAGCAGTCATTTTACAGCTGTCAGAGTTCCAGTCTTTGGGAACTGCTTCACATTCCCGTGTTCTAGGAACTCCCACAAGCAGCTAAGCAAGTTCAGTTACAATTCTCCATCACCCTTCAGAAGTAAACTTCCTTCAGAAACAGCTGTCTTCTTTCCAGATACAAACAATCCTCCAAAAATGTCAAAGATAAGGCTGTACCTAATTTTTGCTAGGTTATAATAATACTGTTTTTCTACCTCACAGATATTCATAGGTTCTTTTTTATATAATAACAAAGCTTCTCATATGCTGTAAATTGGTTTGGCAGCATCCAAATGTTTTTAACATCAGATTGCATTGTATCGATGTCAGAACATACTCACTGAAAAGATCTGAAAGCAAAAAGACTACATGGGTAATTAAAATAAGCCCAAACCTAAAAGCTGGGCCTGTTTAATGAAGGTCCTAGCACAAGTGTCTGTTTCTTACTTCCAGTTTTCTCTTTTCAACTGGCATCTGAAACTAACCTGCGTTTCTGCTTCAATCAGAGATTTCAACAAGATGTTTCTTGCAGCTTTTGCCTGTCACTGCCTGTAACCCTCTATATGGTTAATGTTTTCAAACTTGATCTAAATGTATACTGTCCTGCAGGATTCATTCTTAAAGCTTTATTGTACAGGGTCTTTCTGACAGTTCTACAGCCAGACTTTTCACTTGCATCTCACAGTAGTCCCTTTCCAGGGATAAGGCTTTTAGAAATCCATGTGACACGTTCAGTTATGATCCACTAAGCACAGCTCTGGCAGCTGATTTGTAGAGGAATGCATGTGAACTAGAAGGTGCCCTGAACTACTTTTGAAAGTGCACCTATCTGATTACCATCTTTCATTAAATAAATGTTAATGGGGTGAAATTGGCTGTCCTCTTCCCCTGTTGTTAGGGGCAAGGTTTGTAATTCAGACCTGAACCTTTGTTTCATGGATGACCCACAGTCAAACCCCTGTCATCACTGCCTGTCATGAGCATCCCTTCAGTTTGGGTCCTTGGGAATCATCATCACCTTTTTGCAGTTTGCATTTCCCAGTCTCGAATCCTGCTGCAATATCACCCTTCTTTCTTTTGGGAGGCCCACATACATATCAAAGTTAAGTACATGCGGGGGAGGAATATTCCTCCCTTATTTTCCAACGTGGTTTTCAGCGATTCTCACACTCCTGGTGGGAATGAAGCATACAGCTAAGTCCCTTTACCTTTAAACTTTTAGCTTATCCTTTAGCTGAAATTTAATTAATTATTGTGGAATCCATGCTAATTACATACCAAATACCTTACTCAAGACCATTATTTTTCTGCAATCTTTAAAACATTTAGTACTCTTGGAGATGACAAATCATAGAATAGAATCATGAAATGATTTGGGTTGGAAGAGCCCTAGAAGATCATCTAGTTCTAACCCTTCTGGCATGGGCAGGGGCACCTTCCTCTAGACCAGGCTGCTCAATGCCCCATCCAACCTGACCTTGTACACTGCCAGGGATGGGACATCCACAGCTTCCCTGAGCAACCTGTGCCAGTGCCTCACGACTCTCACAGTAAAGAGTTTTTACTGCATATCTGACCCAAATTTCCACTCTTTTCAGTTTGAACCCATTACTCCTTATCCTGTTACTACTGATCCTGGTGAAATCTCCTGCTGGGGCTATGCTAATACAGGTAGCACCTGCAAATGTGTCCATAAAAAGAGGCAAGTTCCCATTCACTGAAGTGAGAGACAGAAGGATGCTTGTGTACCTGCACTCTCCTCCACAGCACGCCTTCAGGCCTTCCTCTGCAGGGCTTTGGTGTGACTAATTGCAAATGGCAGAGGAGATAGGGGTAACCCTCTGCAGGTGGAGGGAGTATTGGAGCATTTCCATATGAAAGTGCCCTCCTTTGTTCAGAATTTGCAACTAAGTCGGAGGGGGAGAAAGCAAAGTTTTGAATGACAAGCACTGTAGGTAACCTGGGTTGTGATCTCTGCCTCAGACAAGAGTTAGTGTGCAAAGAAAGCAAGGAGACAGAAAGATTTAACAGCACAGCAGAGCTGTCAGGAACTGGTCCCTCAATCTGTCCCCCTCCTTTCCTAGCTGAGGGAAGCTGAGAGGGGATTTCCAGATCCCTTCAAATAGCCCTGCTGGGAAACCTCTGTCTCTCCCAGGCCTATTGTGTTTCATTCCCTTTCTCTCCTGATGCCTTTTCCCCACCACTGGAGTATCCAACATCTTCCACTTAAAATAATTAACAATAATGAGGTCCCTGGTGAACTTCATAGAATGGCTGTAATTTCTGTCCTTTCCAAGTGAAATTTCGCCTTGGGCTGGGTGATCTGCCTCTCCATAGGGATGATGAAATTCTCCTTGCATCTTTGAAACCATTGACTAGGGGAGAGACTAATCTGAATTCCTTGAATAGCCTGTGAACTGGGCATACTGCAAGCCAGGAAATACTCCCTCTGCCCCAAAAATGATGTCTTTCTTTGCTTTTATATTTTTCAAATAGCCACGGTTTCCAGAACTGGATATGAGGACACCCAGTTTCAAAGAACACCCTTTTCAAAGGACACAAGAGCACCTAGTTTTGCCAGAATAGCCTGAAACAATAAAGCCAAGAGGCTCAGCCTCTCCTCTTTCCCCCTTGATCATCTAAAAAGGAAGACAAGGCAGAAGGCTGGGGAAGAGCTCCACATTTGGGGTTTATGGAGCTCTCACATCCCAGATAAAATTAGTGCAGACACGTGACCAGGAAAACCCTCACCAGCCTGGGATGCTCCAGCCCCAGGCACGCCGGGTTTCTAATCATGCACTGCTCCCCCTGAGGTCCTGTCACTGCTCCTGCCCCAAGGACAATGTGTGGCTCAGAAAGGGAGAAGGAGGAGAATTGAGGGTGTTGGTTGGGCACTCCTTTGTCAGATCTTACTTTGGGGTGTCAGAGGGGCAGTTTCTCTCTGCCTGCCCCAGCCCTGCTCCAGGTCTAATCCAGAATTATGTGGTGGCCACTGACATGGTCCATCTACCCCAAAGTTCCAGGGTAGCTTCCACAGCCCTTGGGCCCTGTGGCAGGCTTCCTCTCCATGGCTAATTGCTAGCATCTGTTGGGACAACCATTTCAGCCACATGCAAAATCCAGAGTGGGGATCTTCAGGCTTTCCATAAGAAACCACTTTCTTTCAGGATGGAATTATACACTTCTTCTAGCCACACAGATCTCATAGGGCCAGGCAGGCCTACAGTCACCAGGGCAAGGGGAAATTACCCTCTTACCTATTTATTACATGAGGTGGGACTTTGTGTTTCCACTCCCTCCTTGTGTTCACACATAAGATTCACGGGCAGCAGAAGCAGGAGCTTTGCCCACCTCCACCTCCACTGTAAAAGTGTTTTCTGGGCTGAGGGCAGATGCAAACCTCTGCTCCCAGACATTAAACCAGAAACTCTCACTTGTACTGCTGCTTTTTGCAGCAGTGTTACAGAACAGGTATCTGGAGGCAGTGACAAAACTTCCCCTGCTGGGTTATTCTGTGGCCCTTCATGGGTCTGAATCATGGAAACACAGTGTTATTGCTGCCTCTGCAGGCAGGGGCAAGCAGGCACAGAGGGATGGGCAGCTGCCCACTGTGAAGCAGGAACAGGATTCCCTTGCCTTGGCCCTCAGTCTGGAGTGGACTCCCTTTCCCTTCCCACTCACCTCCATCAAGCCATCAGACTGGGACACCCTCTGTTACCTTCCCAGTTATTGCTTCTCTTGCTCCAGAGGTTTGCATGCTCCATGGACAGCAAGAGTGCTGTGAAAGGGAAAGATACGTCACTTCACCTGGGGTTCAGGACTTCAGCATTTCCATTTGTTCCAGTTAGGAATGACAGGTAAAAAAAAAAACCAACCAAAAAAATCCCCACAGCTCTCCATGAAAGATATCAAAAACATTTTCACTTGACTGAAGAATTTTGTGTCAATTTTTGCCTTTTAGTTAATGACATGTTACAGTAGAGATAATAACCCTTAAAAAGCAGTCACATTAAATGGCTGTTCCTGAGAAATCAAAACATTTAATTCTGTGACAATATTGAAACCTTCCACTTCCCTGCTTTCAATCTTCCTCATTACTCCCATTTTCCACAAATCACAGTTGACATGGCTGGCTCTGCGTACTCATAAAATCAAAGAGGAAGATTTAAAGGCTCGTGTGATGTGATGGTCTGGATAGCTCATCTGGGTTAAAAATCTGCTCCATCTGGACTCTGTCTCCTAAAGACTTCCCACCTTTTTGGTTTCTAGTGTGTCAGGACTGCCTCTGTATTTGTGTCTGTATCTGTATCCATATATGTACCCATATCCATAACTCTGTACTCCATATGCCCATTGCTTTCTGGACTGCATCAGGTCACAAACACTCCCAAGTGACCCATTCTGGCAGAGCAGCACTAGGCTCAGCCTTCCCTGGTTATCTCAGAGCAGAGGACATCTCCTCCACCCCCTGCACCTCAGCTATGAGATGGACCTGTGCAACATCTATGCAAAGTTCTGACACAAGCAGAAGTACAGCTGAGCTCCAAGGCAGGCAAGAACTGGGTCTGAACTTTATGGCTTGTCAGTTAGTCCTTAGCCTCTCACTAGCAAGCAAAAAATACCTTGCTAATCAGAGCAAGTTAGCATATTTTGAGATTTCAGAGATTTCAGCCTGGACTTTATGCAACTGTAAATGTGGAATTCACAACCATAAATCAAATATCGGAAGTTGGGTTTGGATGCCAGGCTACTGCTGCTGGGTTTAAAGGGTCACTTCTCTTCCTGCTGCCCAATATATATGAGCTAAAAAACAGTGGGTTAGAAGTGATTTCTTTGATCATCAGTAGATTTCCTCTGAGATGGGTATGCCCCATCCTGAAGAGCCCAGAACTGTGATGCTCTGTGGGTCACACCCTGCTGTGCTTTCCATCATGCCTCCCAGTTGGTTTCTGCTGAAAAGCCAGCATGTGCCACGGGTTGGAAGCTCTGACATTGAGCAGCAGTGCAGCCTGGCTCAGTCAGTGTCCCCAGGCACCCTGCTGGATGCAATTCCAGCAGCAGAAGCTGAGGAGCCTGGGTTGCAGCTGCTCCATTGGCCAGTGCAGGTGTCTTAGCCTGACAATGAACTGCTCTGTGGTAAGGCTGCTTCTCCTCAGACCTAACTAGGAGGCTCCACATCAGGACATTAAATACCTAACTAATGCTAAACAGAAGACAAGATTGTAAAAAAAAGTGGAGAATTTTCTGATTTATCTATGGCTGATAACTAATCTACATGTGCAATTTTCTCCTCTCCTAAGCAGGTTGTGGCACTGGATAAAAGGGATGTGGGTAACATATTGGTGCTAGCCATATCATTAAGGAACTTTTAAATGAGAAATTGTCAGATCAGACTTTGAAAGGTAAATCTCTTCCTCCCACTCTTGGTGGGATTTATGCTGTTAGCAGCCATTAGCTCCTTTGTAAAATAAAAAAAAAATTTGTTGTATCAAAACCTTAAAGTCTGTCTGTGCACAGTTTGTACCAGATCTCCTCCACTCCTAAGTGTTATGGACTTGTCAGCTGTTTTTACAGAGCTTCTCTGCAAAGAGCTGTGGAGGGTCTGGGGCCTCTGTCCAGAAGGATGTTCTGGGCTATCCTAAGCACAGAAATATTGCAAGGCTTCAAAAGCTGTGGGAAAGAGAGTCTTGTTAGGCTTTAATCTTCCCTCAACATGTGGCTGACATGTTCACCATTGCCCAGGCCTTTTCTTCTGAAAGGATTACTTTATCAGAGAGCTCTTTTCCTCATTAAATTAAAAAATCAAACCAAACTAACCAAGACCATAGTTTATTTTATTTCATGCTATGGGTTTATTTTAAATGTATTTGATTTCCTTCTTTAAAAAAATGCAATAACTGATAACGAGTGCATATGGATCTTTTCAGTTTAATGCTTTGTTTACACTGAACACTGGTTTGCTGCAAAACGTGTGTTTTAAATTACTCTGCTTGCTTTGTTGTTTTTTTTTTTTAAACAAATATTAACCTCTTTGTGCGTGTGTGAGAAAGAGAAGGAGAAAGGGAGATGAGAGGGAGCTGTATGATGAGGACCATGTTGTGTGCTACATTGTTGGGGGATGCCCCTTCCCCTCCTGCCCTTCTGTCATTCCCACTGCTCCTCTCCACCACCCTCAACATAAGAGTCTGAATGTGTAGCAATGTAATATAAGGTTTGTGGCACAAAACACAAAGGGAGACAATAAAGAACCTCCTTTTTTTGTCCAGCCCAGGGGGGCTTGTGGAGTGTAAGTGACCCTCAGCACCATTGCCCAGCTGTGCAAGAGCACTGCTGTAAGGCCCCATCTCTGCTGGTGACCTGAAGGACAGTGGTGTCACCAGGCAGAAGGAGACATGTGGGCTGCAGCACGTACAGCTGGGGAAGCTCCTTGTGGTCCCTCATTCCAGCCCAGGAATATCCCAGCTGTCCTCCTGTGGAGGAGCTCAATTCAGAAGACCACCAGGACAAGTTAAAATCACCTCTGCAACCCCATGTCCTCGTGCTGGCTTTGCCATGAGCCCCATTGCTTCTTGTCCAGCAGAGCCCCATGGCTTCTGTCCCCTCCAGCCACGTGGTGCCAGGGCTTGCAGCCTCAGATCAGCAGTGAGAGGAGCAAATGTCTGTGCAGTGATGAAGCATCATGCATGTGGACATGGTGCTCCACCTAGGCTATTACTTGTCACCAATTTGCCACTTCTGCTGTGACTGTGCTGTTCACATCTGCAAAGGGAACAGGTAAAATGGGGTTTTCCCCCTTGGGGCAGCAGCAGGGTAAGGAGGAGAGGAGGCAGTGTGGCAAGTCTCACCCCAGGAATAGTTTACAAGACTTGCCAGACTCTGTTGAACTGAATCTCCATCAGGAGGCAAATCCAAATTTCTCCTACAGTTACAGATGTGTACGTGCTTGGTTAGGACCTTTTTGGAGCCAAAGCCTGCCTGCAGCAGCCTGTCACTTTGAGGAAGAGCTATTCCTGGGCTTCCCTTAAGCCCATGACAGTAATACAAAGCCCTGAAATGGTTTCACAGATTGCATTCAAAGTTTTTTGGCTCGAGCTGATTCGACTTCAAAAGCAGGCAAATCCACAGAATTTCTAAATCTCCTCAGTCTGTTTCTAAACACAGACCCGACATGTTACAGGGTGCTTCCTGTCTGCTGGACACATACCCCCAGTATTAAGTGAGCGCTAATATCACAAAGTGAATCCCCTGGAATATCTCCAGACTGCCTAGAAAACATGACCCAGACTTGAATTAAATCCTTTAAAACCAGAAACAAGGCTTCTTGCAAGCACAAATCATGTGGTTTTAGTGCCTTCCAAAATGAATCTCAGCTCTAGGCTGAAGCTGGCCTCACACATCCTTCCCAGTCCACAGCCTAAATTTCTATGGTTGTCACTGCCTCACTACTTGGCTGCAAATTCATCCTTATAAAAGAGTATGTTGTCCATCTGTGGAAACTCTCAGAAGCTGAATGATTTCTGAAGGGAAGGACAGGAGCAGAGCCCACATGTACAGGTCTGGGCAGATCTTGATATGAAATAGCCCCCTTTTTTCCTGATGCTGCACACAGACCCTGTCTTAGTCCCATTCTTCTGTTTGTCATGTCTGTGTCAACTTAACTTAGCATCACTATATTCTCTATTATTGTCTTAACACCCAATCCCAACTGCAGCTCCATTGTGCCAAGCACAGGTTTAGAAGGTTGTATCTGCCCCAGGGAGCCTCCTTATTCAAATGCAAGACAAGCCCCAGCAGATAGCCCTGGGCAGGTGGATATGAGCAAACACTGGCTTGTGGGCTCTGCACTCCAGACACAATATTTTCTGTCCCATGGTCTGGTAGTGATGCTCTGTTTAAACTTTCCACAGCAATGGGTGAAAATACACTACATTTCTAGTTTTTAGTGACAGAAAACACAGGGGAGTGTGCTAGAAGGGAAGGACAGAGCACAGTATTTTGAGTTCTCTTTTTCCATCAACTCTGTAAGGCCAGTGCTGAGGTGTCCTCATCCCCACCACTGTCCCAGTGCTGCTACTGAGACAGTGCCTGTGTGCTTTCTGATGCTCGTGTCCTGCAAGGTGGCAGAGGCAAGAGAAGGAATAAAGGCTCTGAAGAGGAAGGAAACTGAGTTATGTCTTTGCTGGAGCACTGAGCAGAGCCATGGGAAACAATGGGTCTGCAGGTCCCTGTATTTGGCATCTCTGTGTGTTTGTTTCTCCTCTATAGGGTGAGCAGGATTCCTCTGGTGAGTGGATAGCCAGGGTTTTCACTGCTCTCTCTGTGGAAAGGCCATGACTAGCAGGCCAGTGCTCCAAAAGAAAAATTAATCTCTCCAAGACTTCAGAACAAGCCAAACCTTTGCAATTCCTTAAAGTATCCCCATAACACCTCATATTCTGACAGACCCTGTATCTCAACAGGACCATTAAGAACATGGTGAGGTGCTGTGACTGGTCAGGGACAAGTGCCCCCAGGCTGTTTTGCACTGCTCAGCCAGGGGGTTTCAGGGAAGCTCTGCTCCCTAGGTTGGTCAACTCTCAACCAGAGAGTTTCAGGGAAGCTCCACTCCCTTGACAGGGTGAATCCTCCAGAGTTCGCAGCATCCAGTGGCTTCTGGGATGCTGCCTCTGGCCAATTTTTTAGGCAGCATGGGTGCTCTTTTGAAAACTTAGCCACTATTTTTGGGCCTGTGGTGGGAAGAGATGAAATTTTTTGCTAATCATTTCTTGTAGAGGCAAGTCATAAGGAAAGGTGTTTGTAGCGGTTCAGGGAGAAATTGCAGTTGTCTGCCTCACAGTCTCTTTCATCCTTTCCATTCCATCCTTCCTAGCTCAGTTATCTGATGTCTATTAGAGCACAGTTTATCAGCCTTCCACCTGGGGAAACACTGGCAGGGTTTTTTTCCATTGCTTCATAGTTAATTTTCACAACCTGGAAGAAAAAAGACAGCTTTTAAACCTCCACTGTCCTGTCAAAATGGTTGGCCAGTGAGTTGAAAAGCTATTGGCAGTAGATAGTGGCAGATGAACTCACAAAGTCTGATCCTATAAACATTTTTTACTTAGGGAAACAGGCTAAAACCAGCTGTAGCCCAGAGATCATAGCATTTCCACTCAGGACAAGCCTTTCACCTAACACTCAAAGTAACATTTCCTACTCCATCTATAGCAATTAGGAGACAAGATGTGTTCAAGCGGTTTTGAGGGCAGTTTCAAAGCTGCTGAAGTGGACCCCACATCAATAAACACATCTCTCACCACCCTGCAGCCTGCCATGCAAGCAGTGACAGGCGCTTCCAGGGCTCTGCTGGGTGGATCTGCCTGGAAGGGCAGGCACTTTTCCTGGGGAGATGGAAAAAGAAATGGGCTGGATGATCTGGAAGAGGGGAGGCTTCCTTTGTTAGGGAGAGTGGCTACAGGTGCAGAGGTGCCAGGTGCTTTTGACTTAAGAACCAGTATACATTACTATTTATGATTAAATGTCCATCTGTCAAATTAAAATGCCTTCTTTTGAAGTTGCACATCACAGAAGAATAAGAGTGAAGCCACAGACATCTCTGTACAATGTTTTTTTGTCCATCATTCTCTGAAGCCTATTGAAGCAGAAAACACATTTGCATTACAAAGGATGCAGTGTCTTTGTGTCTCAGTGCAGTGTCTCAAACCTGAGCAACCTTCCTTTCTAATGATGGTCAAGTAAAAAACTGATCCAAACTAATCTGTGTTGTGACTCCTGTTAGTTCAAAGGAGTTACAGCAAGAATAAAGGCTCCCCACTAATCTCTTTTTCCAGGCAGTGCTCTTCCCTTTCAGTGCAGCCTGTTGCATCAACTCAGCTACAGAAACACCAGAAGAGTCCCCAGGGACCTGGTTCTTGTCTCCCTCATCGTGCACATCAGGCTTGACAAGAATCATCTGAATTAACCCAGTGTAAAACCTGGGGTGAAAGAAGGGCAAAACCATGGAGCTTCTACTCATCAAGTCCACCTCCAGTATATTGATTTGGAGGCTAAAGCATGTTCATCTGCTGTCCCAATATTCAAAAACCAAAGAAACATGACAACTTTGGCCCAGCTGTTTCTAAAGAAAAAGATTTCAAGGGACCAGTTGTTTTCCAAACCTTTATGTGACCCCTCCAAAGGCCTGGATTTGTAACATGGGTTTGTTTCTCTTGCCTTCACACTCATTCTCTAAGGCCACGTAGCAAGGGCCCTGCCCTGCATGCTCTTGTTCTGCTGATGGTATCTTGCCTCTCCTGCCTCACAGACCTGGGTGAAAAGCCCTCCCTGCAAGGGGAGGACAAAGATACAAGGGTCTGCATGCCACCAAGGGAGTGAGCAGTTTGAGTGCTCCTTGCCAGGAAAGAGCTGTTGCAGATGGCTGCTGACTGCAGAGCTGGTTTCTGACAGCAGCAGCTGATGCACAATGCTCCCATTCAGCTGCTGACAGGTCCTCGGTGCTCACAGGACGGGCTGGCCTTTGGCTTAATTCAGTATGTAATGGATAAACCACATAAAGGCTTTGCTCCCTGCACTCACTCCAGCCAAGAAGTGCTGCACTGGGGGAGTCTAGCAGCCTTTGCCTTGTTTCCAACCCTGGGATTTTAAGGAGAGTATTTCACTGGCCATAGTTTCTGTCTGTCTTTCTGTGAAGTCGAGTCTCTTTCCCACTGGTTTTATCAGGTTTCCTTGTTCTCACTTTCATCCTGTGCACATTGCTGGGGGGCTCCTGCTGCCTGCAGCTCCTGCTCTTGTGCAGTGCAGACCCCTCCCTTCCTGTGGTATCAGTGCTGCTGATCCTCAGTGGTACCCACGCACCTCTGCCACCACTGTACAGCATGGTGGGAAGAAGGAACAGTCTCTCTCTGCCACTTCACCCCACAAAGTGGCTTGGAGGTTGGGCACTTCACTTGGATTTAATCAGGTGTAATTTCTTTTTTGGAAAACAAGGGGTGGAAAGGCAGGTCAGACAATGAAAGTGAGGGATTATGGTTTAGGCAGGCACAGAATGTGACTCAGAGAGGATGGTTTTGAGGCAGATGGAATAGAAAATATCACAGCAATTGCTAAATGCTTCTTCTTGCTTCTTCCAAAACTTTATAAGCCAATTTAATCAGGAATTGACTACAAAAATCCCATTGTGTTTTTGTTCCTACATTGGACTTTAACCTCAGCAAGGAAAATCATATCAACACTGTACACTGCAGGCAAAGCTCTGGCAGGCTGGGCACAGAAGGGACATGTGTAAACTCCAGCTTAAGCTGCATGACCTCATGAGTATTGGCCAAGCCAGCATGCTCTGCCCCCAAACAGGGCTTGTGTAGTGCATGTGATGCCGTGTGAGCTTTGTGCAAGCAAGTGCCATCTGTATACCCTGGGAAAGAAGCCTTTATAGCATGGGATTCAACCTGCAGCTGATGAAGCTGCTCAAAGCTGGGCCAATGAGACCAGGTTGCCTAGGGTAATGTCCAGTTGAATTTCAACTATTTATGAAAATGAAGACTGCTCATCCACTCTGGAAGCCTACTTTTGTGCTTAGCCACAAGCATAGGGAAGTTGTTTATCCTAATATCCAGCAGCTCACAGAATAATTCAGGTCATGATGACTAATATTATCTTATGACAGGAGGACATCTTTTCTTTCCTTGATGTGCACGACCTTGTACATCCAGCAATTTTGGCTTAACAGTTGTGAGAGCATAAGGGGGAAAGTGGGGCTCCCACTATGTGATGAAAGACTGTCTGAAGAATTCAGTCAGAGGTGATTCTGAATAAAAACCATGCTCCAAAAGCTCTTAAAATGCCTAGTAGCTCAAGCTTGGCTCAAGAATTTTGATATCTCATCAATGAGCAAGGCTTAGTTTATGGCTTTAGATAGAAATCAAATAAATGTGTAGAGTTCTGGCTAAAAAACATGTTTGGGATTAATGGCTTGTAGGATATAAAAATAGCTGTATCATTTAAATTAATCTGGGAGTCCTTTGGTGGTCCTACATTGTGAAAGCTGCAAGGAAAAACTACAAGCAGCAAGACATATTAATGTATTTTTCATAGAGGATTATGTGGAATCCAGTTCTGCCTATGGGGTCTCTTCCTACCAGTCAACTGAGCAGGAGCAAATTGCTCTCTGAGGAAAGGCTTGTGTCTACTCACGGGGCTCATCTGTGTTTGCGTTTTGTTACTCTGATGCTGTCACCTCAAGTCCTGCCATCTGGTGGCTGTGGGAGCCCTGGTAATTTGAAGGGGCAGCTGAAGCAGCTGTAGCTCTACCCCCTGCCTTGGGCAGCCCGCAGCACCATCAGGAGAGAGGTGCAACTCCCTGGGCAGTGTTATCAGTGATGGGTATGAGCTGTGGTGACAAAGGGAGAGAGCTGCACGCTTTGGAGAGGAAGAGGAGGAGCGGGGCTGAGCCCAGCCCAGGACCCGAGCTCCCCGTGGCACTGCAGCAGTGCCCCAGCAAGGTGGGACTCGGTCAGTGATTGCTCACAATGAGTGGGGGCTGACAGCTCCACATTAGACACTCCAGCCCAGGGGGTCCTGGTGAAGGTCTGGTTCAGACTTTGCAGACACCATCTTCTCCTGTGTGATCATGAGGGTGATCTGGACTCATACTCTCACCATTCAACCAGGAACCAAAGAAACAACTATAGCTGGTTCCCAGAGCTGAGGGCAAAAAGAACCTGCTCTGCTTTTTTTGTAGTGTGAAGATTTCTGTATTTTACTGCTCAGTGAAAAAACCTGCAGGTATGGAAATTAATTTCCTACAACCTCTGCCAACCATGCCAAACCCCCAGCATTTCAGCAGTTAAATCAGATCCTACTCCACCCCACACTGCCCAAGAAAGCATGAAGCCAGGAAGTGCTGCTATAAGGCCCTCTCCACCAGCATACCCAGAGCAACTTCCCCAATGCTACTGCAGGTCTTTTTTTTCTGCTGAGCCTCATTACCGAGACACTTCTTAGTGGCACAGGTCACCCTGGCTCTCTGCGCAGCAGTGTTGCACAATTTATATGTAAATGTCAAGTTTTAGCAGATCCCAGCCTTGGCCCTGGCCCTCCTGCCACAAAAAAAAAGCATGAGTAGGCTGTTATGGGACAGTGGGGAGGGAACAATTGCTGCATATGGGACAGGTCAATGGGCTGCCATATGCTGGCTCCCTCAGCGCTTTGCTGCTTAATCCCCACTTTCAATATCATTATCAGTGCTGGATGCTCACTGCCTCTGCAGAAAGGCAGTTTATACTCTGCCTTTTAATGTATTCTTGGGTTTGAGTCTAAGAGTGCTTCTGCTTTGTTGCACTCTTAATAAGATGGAGAACAGATTAACAGGGAAAGGTTAGCTCTCTGACAGCCCCACGAATGAGTCCACAGCCAGCCTGGGAAAGGCATGAAAATCATCGTTTAGCAAAAGCCGTCAGTCGTGAAGTTTAGTTTGTGGCATTCACCCTGTGAAGCAGCGAGGCTGTTGGGCAGGAGTACAGAAAAGGCTTTGTTCAAGCTTCCTTGCCTTGATTTATATGATGAAGGGGTTCTTGCACCACATAATATTTCATCTGTGCATGAGGTTGTGGTACCAATGGAGCATGAAATTCTCCAGTGATCAGAAATGAGGTCTCCACTCAGCAGCTCCTTATTCTCCATCATCCTCAGGATCTCATCCTGCATCCATGCCCAGCAGCACACCGTGTCTGGCACCCCCCAGCTGGCAAAGCAGGCGGGGGGTGGTTGCATGGACCCTGTTGGCTCCTCATGCTCCATTCAGTGTGACACTGGTGAACATGTGTCTTTCTGATTATAAATGAGCAGTGAGGCTAAACTGCTCTCCTTTGAACAGCAGGCTATGCTTGCTGAAGGATTTCAGGACACCTATGCAAAGGTACTGGCAGGGGTATCTTGATCTCAGGGGGCATCCTGACCCCAAACCCCTCAGGATGTGGATATCCTTAATAGGATGGCTTCCCTGGCAGCAGCTGCACAGGACAATGGGGTCCCATGGCAGCAGAGAGGGAACCTGGCTGGAGGAGGGCTGGGAGCCCCCAGGTCAGCACAGGCTCAGGTGGGAGGCCACACTGGACTTCAGCTGCTGTGAGGATATTTGCTGCTCCAGCACAACATCTGCATTGGCAGGACTGGAGGGTTTCCTCAGCATCACAGATGGCACAGCGGAGCAGTGGTGTGCTCCTGGATTTCCCCTGCTGATTGACCCCAAAATGTCCCTGCAGCCATCCCTGCTGCTCTTCCCACCACTGTCCCATGCAGCAAGGCAAGGAAGGTTTCCCCTCCTGCCTCCTGACAACTCTCATTCCTCTCCACAACACAATGCTTCCACCCAAGCTCCCCCAGGACCTCTCTAGCAACCCTTTCATCATCTCCAGTGCAAGGTGCTACAGACCTGCATTGCTCTAGCACTCCTCAGCTGCTTTCCTACAGACAACTGTGCTGTGGATGTCTGGGGGTAGTTTTGTTATCCCTGGTTTTGGCACTAGAGTTGAACAGAGATGGTGCTGCTTGTTCATCTTCTTGCCTTCTGTACAGAAAGGCAGACAGGGATGGGGATGTAATGTAATCAAACTACTCAAACCTTTAACTCTGAAGACCATTTTGGGAATACAACTGAGGTTACTAGCTCATATATCCCCACTGAAGATGCTTATGTTGGTGGGTCTGAAAAATCCTTTGTCAGGTTAAATTGCTCCTCAGGGAGGTATAACAAAAAGGCAGAAAAACTGGCAGCCCTTTTCTGGAAGGAAGGCTCCAAGCAAGAGGTCTGCAGTAGATTAATTGGTAGGTGATAGCTGGGAATGTGATAAGCTGCTGCTTAAAATTACATCTTCCCTCTCTGCTGATGGGACAGCTGAGCAATACTTCAAAAAAAGACCCAAAACCGAGTGTGCCTGGGTGTCTTAAATTGTCAAATAGATTTTATATCAGAAAACAAGGCTCCACTAGAACCCTGGATGCATATTTCTTTTCAGACAGGAGCACACCACCCATACAGCTACAGATCCTCCCAAACTTAACAGTGAGGGTGTGCAGCCAGATACTGCAGTTGTCAGAACCCAAGGCACTCAGATTTGACCAGGAAGAGAGAAAGATTTAAACTGCAGATTTAAAATGCGGTTTGAGCTTAAATTTTGCTTTAGTCCACCTCTAATCCTTAATAATCCTTAATATCTCCTTTTTCTCCCTTAACATATGAATTGATGTCACTTGTTAATGGAGCAATGAACCTGGGAACAGGAAGCCCCAGCATCACATTTGTACATGCCTAACATCACGCTGTGCTTGACAATAAAATTATGTAAGCAAAGCTGAAATGGCTTGTGGTAGCATCAAGTGCCATGGGACATGACCTGACTCATCTGATTTTTCATTCTCTTTTGTTCCAAATTTTGTTGGACCACAAAAAATTTAACCACAGAAAATCTCATTAAAGATCACTGTTATTCTCTCTTCCTTCTGTTGGTTTGTTGTCTGTATCACCACAGCTGCTGCCTGTGACTGTGAGCTGGAAATATTCCCCATCACACAGAACTTGCACACTGCATTTGCGGTGTCAGGGAGCAGTGCAGCACCCACAAGGCCATCATTACAGGAATCACAGGGCTCCTGTTGCTCACCCCATACTATGGTACAGTCACGTTTCTAAAATGCTTCCATTTGATGTCTTCATAATGATCATCAGAGCTCAGATGGCCCTCAGGAGAGCTGCTCTCAGCCTGCTCTTTCCCAGCAGGACATTTTGCCTGCCACTGCGAGCTGAGGCACAGGAAAAGCAGCTCCATAACCAAACTCTAGAGGCAGTGAGGATGCTCATAACACTGCTAGGGTGAGTTCCTTCATTCCTGGACAAAACTCCCCCAGGGGCCATGGGGATTGTGCAGGGGCCAGGTGAGCACAAGGCTCTTAGCCCAAGTGGCACTCTGTGTTGAAGGGTACAGCAGTGCTGCAAGGGCTGTGAGGGAGGGAAATTTCCTCTTATCCCTCAGATTTTTCCATAACTGTTGCCTTCTGAGGTACACATTCCATGTGCTTGGTTGAGGCCCACGGGGAAAAAAAGTTTAATAAAATCCATTTTGTGCTATTTTTTTCTTCGTGCAAAATAAGGACCTGTGTGCTCCAATGATGAGGTCTGGCAGAGATGCCATGGGGAGAGGAAGATTACCACTTGTCAGCAAAGCACCTATTACTGTTTAAGTGCCAAGTGGGTGGGTGGGAGGATGCTGCTGTAGGAGCCTTCCTATCAGTTTCTTAAGCTTGAATAATAAAAATCTCAGGGCTACTGAGGGATCAACACAGAGATTTTCTTAAGCAGTCAGGGCAATGTCATATATATTCTTGTGCTTATCTTCTGTGAATGAAAACTGTCATTAAAGGACTTCAGAAAGTGTCTATAGTCTGCAGCAGCCACAGCACTGGCCTTTTAAATATTTAATTGAAACCTTACATGCTTGCTTATTCTGATCCTTATTATTTATTAAAATAAAAAATTACCCAGGTGGGTAAGTGACTGAAAAGTTACTATGGGGTGATGTAAGAGAAGAGTGAAAGGCTTATTGTATTCTCTCAGGTGGAAAAGACAAGCTCAGAGATATTGAGTGACTGATTAGGACTAGTCTGTCCCCTATAAATTTAATACATCTGGCATAGCCACTGGCAAAACTTATCTGATGGGTGTTTGCCCACTGGCTAGAGAAGTATTTTGACTGATTTTGTTAAATTTTAGCCTCAAATAATGTGAAACAAAAGGCAAAAGGATGCTTTTAGCAATGCAAATTACATCTGCACTAAAATAGCCAGAGGTTTCTTGTTTCATAATCAGAAATCTTATTTTATTAGTAAATAAAGACTGTCAATTATCTCCCTCTTTTTATAGCTCCCAGATAAATACTTCTATTCATCTATCTTCTTCCTATTTTCCTAATTGCTTGCTGTCTTATTTTTTATTACTTTTCTTTCTGTTTTCTTTTCAGCATACTAAATTTACACATAAACTTAATATAAAGAGGACTTACATGATGCTGTTGTTAGCATCATTAGGAAAAAACTCCAAAACATATGAAAAGTGTATGCTGCAAGCAATTAGAATGATTATTCCTCAAAAAAAACTGTCTTCCTCTTTTGTGTTTGTAGAGCTGGCTGTCCATATTCATGGGTCAGATTGTGGCTTTGCTTGGTTCTTCTACCAGGGCTGGTGAGACTGGAGCCAGGTTCCTGCTCTTTCTCCTGACTAGAAAAGAGAGTTTGTTGTTATGGGGCCAGCCTGGGAGAGCAGGACTCCAAAGCCTGCAAAATGAGCAGTGTGCCTTTGTAAGGCACATTAAGGAGAGCTTGTATTTTTCTTGACAACTTTCAAGCAAAAATTCTTCTTTGTTGTCTTGGTTTGAATCAGAAACTGCAAGTGACAAGTAAGAAAGTCACTACTGATATGACCCACTTTGAAAGGGAAATTTCCATCAGAAACCCTGGAAATGAAGACAAGTAAGTCTCGCAGAGCATTACAGGCCTGAGAGCAAGGGTAAAATGATGACAAATTCAGTTAATACTGTTCTTCCTCTTTTAATCTACTATGACAGAAAATACCTTCATGAGCTGAATGAAATGTCTCAAAATAAAAGTGAAATCAAAGTAAATTGAAACATTTCCTCTTTATGAAGAATTTTACAGAAACTATTACCTTAAAAAATGAAGAAGAAAATGTCACTACCTATAACATTACTTCAGACATTTGTTAGGTGTTGGTTTTTTTTTCAAATAGGAAATACTACTAATCAAAGGACAACCAAAAAGCAGTGTTTGAACCAGTGTATTTTTAAGTGCATGGTAGGTGAACCTTCATTCATTTTGCAGGTGAACAAACAAGCAACTCCCCAGTTACATGTCTGGATGATTGGAGTGACAAAATCAACCATCAGTAGTAATGTCCAGGCTCAGGCACTTTGCTTCATGCCTTATTTGCACGAGATGGCTGCAGCCACATTAATCCACGCTGTTCTATTAGCTGGGAAATCAGGAGGCATTATTTGCAGATTTTCTCATGCTCCAGGCTGGAGGATGGTTTTGCATGCCCATGGCAGGGTGCCAGCTTGTTGTCAGTGAGGCCTATTAGATCATTATCCAGCATCATAGCACACCACTGAGCCAAGCAGTGATCCTAAAGTGATAAAGTCCTGGTTCCCTGGTGAATTTCAGAGAAACGTTTGTAGTGGCACTTGTTAAAGTTAAATGTCTAATAATGGTCTTGCTAAAATCCCTCTGTTTTGTGGATATTCAGTCATTTAAACTCTTTTTGAGAAGAAAGGTGGGTTGTGAGAAAAGCCTGAATATTTGTAGTTATTGATTTCTTTATTTTGAAACAAAATGCTTTGTAGCTATCTTTTTTTTTTCCCCAAAAGAAATGGGTACTGGAAAACCCACAAGGATTAATTTTTAATACGTGTTTTACAGTCTTTTAAATGTCCAGGTTTGGGAAAGTATTTCCATGCCCTGTAAACTAATGGATTTATTTATACAGAATCACAATAAATATTCAATATAAATATAAATGACTGGGAAAATAAGTCTTACTCAGATTTTGTTTGAGTGGAGGAGGGATTCAAAAAGGTGTTGCGACACCCTGCCAGAGCCCATTGCACAGGAGGGGTTAAAGGCAGATAGAGCATTATTTCTATCTTACCACTAACATATTTACCATTATTGGTATCTTTTAATGTGCAAGTTACATAGAAACCCACTGCACTTTGTCACTGAAACTGTTGGGCAAGAATTTCACTGCCTGCATGGTGGGTTGGTATTACTGGGGTGGCCACTGGGCTTTTGCTCAAGTTTAAATCTTCCTTGGTTCTCCTCAGGCAGGTGCAGGTGCTGGATCCTGCAGGAGAGCTGACTTCCATTGGAGCCAGCCAGTGTTGGACCTGGCCCCTAGGAAGGATCCTTGCTGCTCCAGCTCACCTTCAAGGGCATGTATTTACTGCAGAGTCATGAACACTTGCAAACCCAGGCTGCTGGCAGGGAGAGAAGCAGAACATAAGTCTGAGCAGTGAGGCAGCAGCTCCAGCTATACAAATAACCATTTGCAAAATGAGCCCCTGAAGCCCAGAAGAAAGAGAGACCAAACAGATTATTATTATTATTATCCTTATTACCTTACCCTCTGCCTGCAAGGACTGCCATGTTTTATTCATGGAAAACACAGATGATTATGTTTCTGGTCTTGTCTCTGTGTGTGCCTCTTCCCCTGCTTTTCTGAGCAGTTCTCTCTTGCCAGGATCCCAGGCATGATGGCTGGGTTTGACAGTGTGGGAGCTGCTTCTCTTCTTCCCTCTTGCAGGTTTTTCCAGCCAGCTTCTCTGCATTGCTGTGTCCCATCCTGTGAGGAAAGCAGCCAGGCAATTTGGGATTGTCAGATAGGGGGTGTCTTTTATTGTCACGACCTGCTGAGAGCGATCATCAGGCCACAGAGTTGGGAGTGGCAATGGGTTTTTTTACTGTCTTGAGGCATCAGATCTGGATTTGCCCTTCACAAGCCCAAATCTGGAGAAACTCCACTGCTATCTGAAAGACCCTGCAGAAATAATGCTCCAGGCAAGCTGATAACCCTTCAGCACTGTACTGTTCACTGAACAGACCAAAGTATCTTGCACCAACTGCTGGACCAGACATTAAACCCAACAAAAATATCACTTGCCCTTGGGACTGTGAGATCTTAAAGTATTTGGCTTCAGTCAAGGATGATCACTGCTCCTCATAACAGGGAGAACCAGGGTACAAAATTTGCTGAGCTCCCTCCTATAGGCTGGATCTGTGACCTGCTGAAATCCAAGGAATCTTCTCCTTTCCCCCAATAAGCTTTGCAGCTGATCCTCTGAGTTACACTCTGCTAATTCAGCAGCAGCTGCGTTTAACCCAACTGAAGGTCCATGGAAAGAAAATTTCAAAACCCATGGTGGCATCCCTGTATGAAAGCAGTCTGAGTATCTCAGAAGAGGAAGAACCTGTGCCAGGTGTGACTCTGCTGTCAACTGACCTGGGGACAGTGAATCATGAACAGCACCACCCTTTGAGCTCTGGACAACTAGATTCAAGATACATAACACCAAAATTCAAGCCCTGTGAGCATGGCAGGGGGAAGGTTTGCAGCAGTAATGGAAAATAGCAGCAGTAAGAGCCCATGGGAGCATTAGAGCATGGGATCTTGGAGCATCAGTCTTGGCCTCTCTGGAGTGAAGAGCCCATAATCACTTGTAGCTACAACACAGAGCAGTGCCCTGCTCTTGCCTGAAGAAGGAGAGTCACCATGGCATGGCTGCTCTGTTGTGATGGGCTCAGTTATTTCTTTCCTACTGGAAACAAATTGGATACGTACCACTTTTGTCATCTTTGAAATGTTAAGTGGTTTATGTCCAACAGAGATGAGCTCTTAACTTTAGGGGGTTCCGCTTGGCTTGCTTCCCAGCCTGGCAAATCCCCAGGGAAGATATTTAAAGGCTGTCTGAAAGAAAATGGCTTTAATGATACAACAAATAAGTACGCCCACCTCATGAGGAAATGGCACTGCTTTTGGAAAGGTGACATCCATAAGCAGTTCACCCACTGGATTATTTCCAGAGATGACCTCTTTGGGCTTCTACCAATTGCTGATGGTTTAAAAACACTTGAAGTATTGAATATTTTCTTTTTGTTTCTCTCCTCTCGCTGCAAGGATGTGGTGAATATGATGTGGAAGAAAAAAACCCCAAAGGCTGGAAGGAAAAGAAGAAACGAAAGGCAACAAGGAAGAGAGTGCATAAAAGGCAATTTTTAAAATTGAAAAGCAAGAATTTTTCATGCAGTCAAAATCATCTTCAAGAAAATCCCAAGCAGCTGAAAAGCAGCATCCTAAAATGTGAAGTCTGCAAGCAGTAGGGGGGGTCTCTTACCCTGAGGCTCCAGAACCATTTTTTCTGTAAGCCTGTCTCTCCACCAGGCTGGTTGACCAAAGTGGGAGAAGACCTTCAACTGAACATAAGGTTTTCTAAGAGGGAGGCTGTCAAAGAAAAATGGACTTTGCTGGTTACAGCTGATGTGATCTGTGTCTTTTCCCATCAATTCCCTCCTACATGTTTAAGGAAGGAGTTATTCCTTTTCAGTGTTGCCACCAGCCACAGAAAGAGCTGTTCAGGGCAAACATCCTCAGCTGCAGGAACCAACAGCGGAGCACTCAAACTGACAATCTGTTTTTTGCCATTGCTGGGTACTAAGAACATCACCTTTAGAACATGAACACCAGAGCCAAATTTACCCCAAGTTTGTAAATAAAGTCAGCTTTAACATTTTTACATCACTTTAAGATCTTCAGCTGAGAGGTGAAGTAGAACCAGACCCACCACAGTGATGTAGAGAACCCTAGTCACAAAGAGTCTGAATCTGTGCTGTGGGGTCATGAATGCCCAAATCACTTCTGCAAATTGAATGACAGGCCTCAGGTAGAGCACTCTGCACCCTTTTGCCTGGAAGGAGGAGAGCTGGAGCAATACAGCTGTCCACACTGCACATGGAAGCCCAGTCACTTTCATGTTAAAGCACAGGTAAGGTCTCAATTAGCCTCAGAGGGGTATTTTGTATACCCATTCCAGCTGTGTGCCAGTTCTGCAAGTGTATACAAATACCCTGGAGGACATTTTTGCTTCATGCTCAGACTTTTTTAGATAACAGCTGCTCCTTTTTATTATTTATAGAGACAAGCTCAATTCTCAAGTGTTGTGGATTGGTTTAGCCTCTTACAAGCTTGCCAAATGTTTTCCATTCCAGGAGCCTGATTTGAGGAATTTATCAGTGTTTCCAACACTTCACCTTGTGGGTTGAAAGTTTACATTCCTGGGGATTGCCCCAGACTGAATTTTTGGTGAAACAGGTTAGCCATATCTCAGAAAGCCAGAGACTAGTGGCTGTATTGACAAAATCTGATGGCATTACTACTACAAGTCCAAGTGCTCTTCTGGTTTGAAGCAAGGACTTAAAAGCACTCAAAAAATGTGGAAGAAAAGCTGTGACTGCCTGCAAAACATTTGGGCAGAGTGATGTGTTTAACACCTCCAAGGTGCTGAGCAGGAAGAACTCCATTATCCAGGGCAGCACTCAGTCATTCAGAACCATGACTTCATTTCTCTTTGCTAGATCCCCTCCTGCCTCCATCCTTGCTTAACGTGTTCAGTAACTTGGATTAAAAAACACTGATTCAGGAGTTGTGTGGGGTAGAAGAGGTTCCAAGAGAGTGTCACGCAAGCATTGCTGTTTGCCCAAGCTGGAGAATGTTTTGTTTGGAGCAAAGCCAGCATAAATCCTTCTTTCCTTCTTCTTCCTTCTTTCCTTCTTTCTCCCTTCTTTCCACTCTCATCCTCACCCTTGTACCACACCTCCAGGCTTTGCACAGAAGTGATCTGGGCTAGAAAAAGCCATTAGCTCCTGCTGAGGTATTTTTCATCCACCAGCTCCTTCACCCCACTGGCTATCCAGCATTATGCTCCCACAGCTGCAGGGTACACGGGAGGGATGAAGGCAGATACCTCCAACACGTTCAGCCAGCCCTGTGTTCATGGAGAGCAGCAGCAGGAATTTACTGAGGATACCCAGAAAACGTGCCCCTGGGTTCTCCCACTCGCAGCAAACAGACTGCACAGAAACCACAGCAGCTGCTGAGGGAAGAATTTGCATTAAACTACAGAGGCAATAGAAATTCTATTGTTTCCTAACTTTCCAGTACTTGGCCCTTCAACTTTAATATCATGTCTGGGTATAATTATAATTTGGATGGTAATTCTGTGAGAGTCCCACTTTGAGCACTGTTTAGACATTTTAAAAGACAGTTCAAAGAGGTTAGAGGACAAACAGAGAATACAGACAGAAAACACAAGTCATGGGCTGCACAAGGCAGACCACTAGTTAGATCTCCTAGTGGCTATGCACCCAGGGCTAGGACTGATGTCCCTGGTGAGTTCAAGTTGTCTTTCTCAGAGCAGGGGCTCACACAGACTCCGTGAGGACCCTGTTGGACTTTTGTGGCAGGAAGGTTTTTACAGTGTGTTTGGGGCTATCTCAGCACCTTGGCAGGCTCCATGCAACCCAAGAGACTCAAGGAAGGTTCTCAGAAACCCATACATCCTTCCAGCCTTCATAAAGGAGCCACCTGTGCACAGTGCTGCTCTGCAATTTGTAGAGGAACTGTGTTAGGTTTAGAGAAGTGAGGCCATGAGAAAATGAGGGAAAGCTCACAGATGAGTCCTTGCCAGGCTTTGCCATGACCAGCATCTACAGGGCACAAGGGCAGCATTTTTTTATAAAGCAAACCCCACCAGTGGCTCTTTCCACATTGAGTTTGCTGTTTTGCTCCCCTTTGTTTGCTGCAGAGCTGTGTGGAAATCTGAAAGTGGTGCCCCTGTTGTTGTTGGCTTCCCACAGCTAAGGGTCCTCCCCCTGGCTTGTTCACACAGGTTTCTTCTGCTCTAGTTTTCTTATGGAAAAGAAAATACAAAAGAGTGTATTTGACTGCTTGTTTTGAGAACAAACACGAAGAGTTATGCAGGCTTTGCAAGTGGAGCTGACAGAACAGGTAGGTCCTGAGATGAAAGCCTGTAAGCCACAGTGGCATTTGCTGGAGCAAGCTTTTGTTTGGCCCAGAAACAAGCCCAGCACATCTGTTTCAAACACTGCCCAGCTGAGGACAAAGGCCTCAACATGAAGCAGTCTGGGAGCCCAGGCTGCCACCCACTGCAGCAGCTGTATTATTAATAAAGGCAGTGTAAGAGAAGGCTGCACCTCCAGCTCAGGGACCTCAGTGTGGATCCCTTGGCATCAACAGAGCGAGGGTGGTGCTGGCTGCTGAGGGCCCATCTTGCTGTGGCCTGGGGGTCACTGTGGATGGCTCCATCCATGCAGTGTGTGCAGTGTGATTCACTCTCACCAGCCATCCTTCCGCTCGGCTGCCTCCTTTCCCTGCCCACACCTGCTATTGCCATTAAAGAGAGAGCTGCTGTCTCAGGTGGATGCAAGCCACGAGGCACTCCAGTGAACCCACCATCATTTCAGATTGATTGGAGATGGTCCTTTGGGGGCAGGGGGTTTGCAAGTAAACTGTCTGCTAAGCTCTGCTCTCTAGCTCAGCAGTGCGTGGTATACAGGCATGCACACGTACAAGAGACAGCTTTATTGATGGAAGCAGTGGTGTTCAGGACATGCATTCCGTGCTTCCTTCTTATTTCCAGCTGCTTTCTGTTGTTTTTTGTCTTTCTTTTTCTTTTCTGGGCAACAGCTAACAACTCATCTGAATAATATAGCTTATCCCAATGACTGCATGGCTGTGTCAAAAGGTTGCCCTACCTCCAATGTGAACTTTGAATTTACAGCATCCTCCTTGGAAAGGAAAATGGGTTTTTACAGCACAGGAATCATAAGAATACAGAAAGTGATGCAGTTTCAGGTTGGATTCACCCAACTCAGCATGCCATTTCTACCAATGGGCAGCAGCAGGCACCTAGAAAAATAAAAACAAAGGCAAAGGAAGAAGAATCCTCTCCTTAGCCTGACTATTTGGTTTCAGGCTTGAATCCATGGAATCTCAGAAAGTCTGGGCTGGGTCCCTGCTCTTGGGGCCATCTGGTCTATATAAAGCAGGGCCTAGGTTGAGTTACCCAGGGCCCTGTCAAATCCAGCCATGAATATTTTCAGAAAAGGAGAGTCCAATTCTTCATGCTTCCTTAGCTAGTCCAAGCCTTCTAGCTTGCCCAGGGCTCTCTGGGTACTGACTCTTCCTTTTGATCATCTGTTCCATCCTCTTTAACCACTGCTCATGAGCCAGTCTTTCACAAATTCAGCTGGCATTTTTTGCTGAGCCTGCTTGAGCATTTGCCTTTTCAGCTTTGTCTGGCAATGAGTGCCATGGTTTAAACTAAATGTTGGGTAAAAGAAGTACCTCATTTAATTCAAATCCTGATACCAAATCTTTTCATCAGGGAATATTATGAGAACTCCTGTGTCCTAGGTTTTAACAACAGTTCTAATGCCAGCATATAATCCAGTATAAAGATTTATCAATTTACTCTTACAGCCCAAAGGCTGAATGTCTCCATAACTCAACCTGCTATCTCAGTGGACTTGAGGTCTGCAATACCTCTGTATTTTCATTTTTGAAGCTCATATTCATTCCATGTAAGACTTCATATGCTTGCTGCCAGCATTCTTGTCTACAAGCAGTTAAAGTAAAACAAGAAAAAGCAAGAAAGATTAGGAGGGATGAGGAAAAGGAGCTATGCAGTCCAAATGCAGAATGTCCAGTTAGGCATGAAAAACGTGCTCAACTCCACAAGCTCTTCAATGCAGGGTGCAGAAAGAGCAGATCTCATTGGTTTTATAAGGAAGTAGATGGCAGCTGGGATCCTATTTCTAGAAGTTCCTCCCTTTTATCTGGTGGAGTTTGTTTCTTATTTTAATCATGCTTTTCCAGAGGTTGCTTAGTGATAGGAGAATAGTAATGGCCCATGAGTAAAACCAAAGCAAAGGAATTCACAAAGAATCTATAGGATTACCAATTCTTAGATGATTTTGCCAAGTCAGTGGCACTTGCTCACTATTTTTTTCATCTGCTTTCACTGCTTAACCAGCTCATCCTCAAGGAAATCATCAGAGGGCTAATTGAAGACCTCAGCCCTTGAAGCTGAAGTGACCCCTTGTGTCCCTCTTCCTCCTCCCAGCATGTAAAAAAAGGCATTTCCACAGAAGCATCGTGGGTGAGATCCTGCTCCCTCCATTTGACACGAGTCAAATGCTTTCTGCAGGAGAGAGCAAGCCTGTGAGATTAGTATCTGTGAAGGTGAGCACAGCTGAGTGCTGTATCTTTTCTTCGAACCACCTCCAGCTTAGCTGGCCATCTCTGTCTCACTGTGTGACAATGAACCTCCATCCTGGAGCACGGTGACCTTTATTCATTCAGCCCTGAGCTAAGGCTGCAGCCTGGGCTTTCTCATGAGCTCTGTCAGAGGGCTAAACAAAGATGTAGAAGGCAAACACGAAGCCTGCCTTTGCTGGGCTGTAGGCTAGTTTTGGTCCCCGTTGGTGATGAATATGAAAAGGAGGATTGATTTTGCAAGGAAGGGGAACCTGGTCATAAAAGCATAGCTGAGTGCTTTGTGTGGGATGAAAGTCTAAAAATGAGAAAGAGATTGGGATGCATAAATCCTATTGATTTCAGAGAAGACATATGTCTAGCTCTTTTCATTTTTAAACCAAATTTCCTCCTTTGGAGGATATGAATTGTATTTGGCATTCTCCTCTGAGCAGCAGAAAATTCAGGCTACATATGAAGTACATGGAGGATAAACTCCTTCTTAACTTTTCTTTCTAGACAAGGGTTTTGTCTCACTATGAGCAGCAGTATCTTTACCCCATGTGGCCCCTTCTGTCTCACTCATGGTCAGCAGCTCTGCTGTGGGAAGCTTTGCAAGCATCACTGCACATCTCCCTCAGGCTCGTAGTAGTCAGCCTCTCACGGCGCTTCAGACAGATGCTTCAGAAGAAAGTGTGACCACAAAATCCCAGCTCACATCCCACATATGTCTATGTGCTGCCTAACATTAGCCTTGAGAGTCAAAGCCAGTCTCTGTTCACAAATATTCACTAAAAATGATAGTTTTGCAGGTATCAGCTCCATGGTATTGTAGACAGCAGCAGACCCATACATATATAAAAGCTATAAAAGTATAAAAGCTCTGGAGAAAATCATTGGTCCTATTAGCTTAGATTCCTTCCCTGAGTTTCTAAGCACAGAAGATCGACATGGATCAACACAGATGTTTGCTTCCTCCTGTTTATTCTTGACATGGCACAGGCACTCTGAATGCTAAATTCCAAAGGTTTTACCCAGAGTCACCAAAGCAAACAGTAGCAAAGGTGAACAAAAGTACATTTGCACTGGACAAGAGTGTGAGGTCATCCTGGGAGATGTCCTCATGCGCATCACAGGGTATGGAGCTTCACACAGCTGCCTCAGCACTACCCCAATAAACAGGGTGTGATCACCCAGCTCAATACTGACTTGCAACAGTCACGATTCCCATGCTTCTCATCCTTCCATCCTCCTGCTCTACAGCATAACAGGACTCCATTGCCACCACCCCACAGATGGACCTCAGATGAGCAAGCACAACAGTGTGATTGTGAGGGGGAGTGATGACATTTCAGCATGCATATTGCACCCATGCCAACGAGCATGGGTAGGAAGGGAAAAGTTAAATTAGCCATGTGGGTGGGGGAGGAAAGTCACATCAGAGGAGCAGGGTCTTACCACAGAAAGAAATTATTTGCCCAAGAAAAGAGCGGAGGCTCCACTGCTTAAGCTTTCTGAGAGGAAATTAAACAGGATGTACAGACAAATACATCTGAAGGGCTCCTGCCTGATGGCAAAGCAGCAAAAGTAGATAGGTCTTTTTGTTCAGAGGTTGTTTTTAAGAGTTTCACTGCTACTGTAGTTAAGCAGGTGAACATCTGTTGTCCACCTGACCCACTATAAAACTGAAACTGTCAGGAGCAGGAGGCACTGTGCTGTGATCAAGGAACAAAGTTTGCTTATTGTGAAGCCTGTAGACTCTCATTTGCATCTCTCCATCCCGTTAAGCAGCTGAGCATCTGTTAAGAACAGACTCACCCCAACCAAACAGCATGTGAGTGCCTGCCAGAAGAACTGGCAATGATTCTTGGACATATATGGGATAAATTATACTTTTTGTTATTATTAAGTAGCTGCACTGAGTTCTCACTTAGGGACATGGATATGACACAGCTTTTGGTAGGTTTGCATGGAGTCCCGATGACAAGGGAAGTATGAAGAATTGGACTAACTAACTGTGGGCAAGGCACATTTCTTCATTGCACTTAAAACCTTTTCACCCCTTAAATGGCAATAACAATGCTACTCTTTCTTTGTAAAGAGCTCTGAGCACCGGGGGGATGGGGGGGGTGAAAGCAACCCATTATTATAACTAAAGAACACTAATAAAGAGTAGCACTGCATATTTTGGCTCTCCTATTATTGAGTTAATGATTAGACATCAGTTGGGAGCTTCTCTGCAGGATACAGGACTGCTCTTGAAGATGTAAACAATTTAGAAACCAAGACCTGATGTTGGTTATGACAGTGTGAGCCTGAGGAGCCATTCAAGGCTGACTCCTTTTTAACAGAAAGTCATAGGTGATAATAAAAGGGGTAGTGCAATCCCATGTAGTGATACTCATGGTGAAGCATGGCTCCACCACAGTGCAATTAGCATTTAATATTTGTTGCAATGGTGCCAAAAAGTGTTGACCTAGGCAGGGCCTGCTGTGCTGAGCGTTGCACAAATGTGTAGCAAATGGTTATTGTTTCCCCAAAGAGCATCCCAAAGCAAAGAGGTGATGCACTGGTGAAAGGAAAAACAAACAAACAAACAAACAAAAAAGCAGAATGGGAGAAGGGGATACAAGAAGCAGGGGGTTGCAGTTCCTAGTATACCCTGAAAAGAAACATGGCATGGAAGACAGAGCATCCTGGACTGTTCAAAGGGAGGCCAGGGATCTCATGTCACCATTGGATAAAGGTTGATGGCAGCTTCTGAGCTGTAGCAACTTAGTGCTGAGTGCTGGATCACTAAGGACTGAAGCACACAATGGAAAATAAAATTCCCTCACTGCTTCCAATTAACTAGCAGCTTCAGTCAATTTCCTGAAAACAGTTAAAAGCATAAATCCATGCACATGAAGCACTCTTGGCTCTGGTAGCATACAGCCTAGCAAGGACTCTTTCTCCCACTCACCAGGGCTTGCTAGGGGTGCTGGTGGGCAGCATCTGCCCCTTGTCCATGAGACCTGGGTGAGGTTTGTTCACTGGCTCCTGATATTATACTCCCCAGGGAGGGTTTCCTGGCTGAGCCCCATGCAGAACCTTCCCTCTTTCCATGTGGTTTTTAGGCAGATGCCAAAAGCTGAGGCAAAAGCTCATAACATGCCAATTACCCTGGCCTCAAAACCACAAATGATTGTATACAGCTGTTGGCAGACGAAACCTTGTTCCAAACACTTAGTACCTAATTGAATAAACTCGCAGAGCCCTGCTCTAGCTTTGCCTGTTCTCCTGCCTTTGTGTCATGGTTCCAGCCCACTGCCAGACCCTGTGTTACAGCAAGAGGGGTGAGAGGCTTGCCTCATGGCTTTCCATCATTCATAAAAAAAGGAGAAGATTCCACCACAGCAGAAGTCTCAGATCTATCAGTTTTCTGTCAGAGCACTGAGAGGGTTAATTAGAAAGCCCATTTCCCCTGTCTTCACTGCATCAGTTTTCAGTTAATGGAGAAATAAACCTTCATAGTGGCTTTTGGTTCTCCAGTAAAGATGCAACAAGCGCTTCATTTAGATGTGGTGAATGGTAATTACATTTGATGGGAAAAGTGGGCAATTTTTCCTTTCTTTGTCAAATGTCTTGGATAAGTCGTTTCTGTGACGTTATCTAGAACACAAAGGTCTAGTCACTGCTTAAAATTATAAGGTAATTTATGAAATACACTCCTGGATCAGACAAAGTGACCAAGCATGACCTTGCCAACAATAACTTACACTGCAGAGAAAGGTCAAAAAAGGTTAGCATTGTCTTTTTTAGAAAAACAATATCCTAAATTAAAGATACTGTGTTTAATTTTTAAAAATCCAGAAATTATATGGTTTACTTCTAAAGAAACAGTATCATTCTGAAACATGTAATGTTTCAAAGGTTATGAGAAACAGATGCCGCTACCCCATCGTTTTTGAATGACATCCGAAGTTATATGCAATTTTCTCCAAATTGCCTTTTAACATCTGATTGCCTCAAACCCAACTAACTGAGTTGCACTGTGCAATATACAAATGAGAAGCCAATAGCCTCAATCAGCACCTCCCAGAGAGGGAAATATTCCTGATCCAGCAAAGCATTTTTGATTTTGATCCATCAGTAAGGAACTGTGCTGCAAGGAGGTGTTCTCGTCTTCAAAATCTCTGCAAAGTCTGCTCTAGGTTCCTAGTGTTGCTAAAATAACTTTAAAGGATTTTTCTAGCTTTGGGGAGAAAAAGGGGTTGTATTAACTGTCCCAAAGGGAATTTATTTTTTTAGTGCTAGTCTGATCTTTCTAGTCCACAAAGTTAGTACTCTCACAGAAAGTAATTTGGATTATAATCCAAATAACAGATCCCAAGAGACACTTTCACTCTTTAATGAAGACATCAAGACAAAAAAGAAATACTGCTTTTTATCACCATCCAGACTCACTTTCTCCTTTTCCAGTGGAATTGTTTTTTAACAGACAGCTCTGTTAACACTCTATATATAAACTCCATTGCAAAAACATTAAAGACTTTGTACTCAATGTAAAAATCTACAATTCAAATGATGATGCTGATTCTTGGAGTAATTGAGAAGAATTCATTATCCANAAAACAAACAAAAAAAAAAAAGTGCCATCTTATTCCTTCAGTGCCTTCACATACAGAATGCTGCAATGTTCAGGGGCTTGCCTGGGTGTAATCTTGCAAGCAGCAAGATTTCGGTGAGCTTCCACTCTAATTCTAAAGCAATGTGAGGAATTCATCCAAAGACCTGCTCAGTGGGGCTTGGTGTGCAGCATATCAACCTCCCAAACCCACCAAATCCCTCAGCAAACTGTAGCTCGTTTGTTCCCTTTTCCCCCTTGCTTGGGTGCCCTGGGACAGAGCAGAGTGGGTTCACTTGGTCACACAGCCCGGTCGTGGCTCCTAACCTCGGGTGTGTGGCACCTTGAAGGGGGCTATTGTCAGTGCACTCAGGCAACTGGGCTGCACAAAAGCCCTTTACACAATCAGCTCGGGATGGAGAGCAGGCAGGAGCCCCAAATGCCCTCAGCCCACCAGCCCCAGGGCAGCCAGCACTGCCAGCCCCATGTGCTGGGCAGGGGCATGAGGCAAAGCCAGGATTCCCCTCTCCAGCACAGGGAAGTGTGGAGGTGGCAGGTCAGACTGGATGCAGAGGTGTGTCTGCCAGGGCAGCTGTGAGAGGAGCCTGGGTTTGTGTGCAGGTGAGGACGTGGGCCTGAACTCAACAGCAACTCTGGGACAAAGTCAGTTTGGGAATGAAAAGGAATTAATGTTTGAGCTTCTGTTCTGGGCAGGAAAAAACCCTGTGGTTCTTAACACCCCAGTTATGCCACTGATTTTAGCACATGTTAAAGAAATGCACATCTTTAAGTACTTAGCCTGAATTAAAGGTTTAACTTAGTGCTGTTGAGAAGGAAGGGGACAATGTAGAGCTCTACTGTTTAGGTAACTACATAGATCAGGATGGAGAGGTTGTACCTTGGAAGGGAATCAAGAATGGTATGGGAAGGGCTTTTTATCCTGAAAAACCCTAAAGATCTCCTAGGGAATGAAATGGGGGATGTGGGCAAAATCAGAAGGTGGGATGCAAGGAAGGGGAGGAGAGGAAACAAAAAAGAGCACAACTGTGGAAGTGGGGAGTGGAAAGATGATGGAAAGTTTGAAAGGGAAAGCTGAAGAAACACTTTGCAGTCCTCCCCTCGGGGGTTATTGTCAGTGATGTCGGCTTTTTATAAGCCTGTGTTAGGATAACTCTTTTTTCTTCTTGTTTATTCCCCCTTTTAAGATCTATACCATGTTTGCATTTCTCCCCCTCCTCTCCCTTGCCATAGCTGTTCAAATCTAATTACCAGAGGTTCACTATATTCATTAGCTTCATTCCCTCAAAACCCTGGGCTGCATGTCATCTGGATCTGATTATGTATGGTGCATTTCATTTTCCCAGCTATTCCCCTACCTGCTTTTAATCAGCATGAGATTTTTCATTTAAATGTCATTAGACTTTTGAATAAATACATAAAGAACATTACAAATAAATATAAAAGCTTCATGCAAGTCAGGCCCAAGGAAAGCCATGCCCAAGACCACCCACTGCACTGTTTTTCTCCAAGAAGGGTATACCAGATATGCCCAGAGGTGCTAACACAGCCTTTCCTGCTCTGTTAGAAGAGCACTTTGTTAAGGTGCAGACTGTCACTAGCGCCTTGAGCACTCCTGTGAGGCTGGATATGAGGTTTGTCTGAAGCTCAGCACTCAACAATGCGCTTGTGCCTTTCATTTCTGTGGGAGCTCAGTGACATGTTCACAAGTGATTTGCCCCATGGCCTGCAAGGCAGCTACCCAGGCACGCTCACCTGATGATGTCTGTCAGCTCCTGCCCTTCAGCGCCTTCCCATGCAAGCAGGGATTGATTATGCATGGAGGGGAGATCTAATTAACAGAAATAATTGCTTTATACTCATTGTAGAGAAGTTAAGCATTCTTACATGCCTAATTCTCCATTGTTGACTTGCTCAGCTCTGCTTGTCTCGGTAAGGTTAAGTATTAGCCGAATCCTCCACAGAGTGAAGGTCTCACCATAGGAGCCTAATGGGCCAGAAGTACAAATAAAACACACATAGCCTTTGGGATGGGTTAAAAAGGGGATTTAACATCTTTGAAAGACCATACTCAGGCACAGGTCTGACAAAGTCTCTACACCTTTACTTTCTGGCCCTTTAAAGAAGCAGCTCACTGCTTTTTTCACATTTTATTCTCCTTCTTTATTTCCTTCTTCACTGTTTCTTCTAGGTACTTTGGTATTGTATTCCCAGTATCTGTAAAGCCTGATCTTATTTTCCTTAATTATTTTTTTGTCTTCTACAGGGTGCCTGATATCTCCAGTTGCTTCACTGAACAAATTTAGCACACAGTTACTTTGCCACTAGACCCCACTTTGAGGCTAGTATCTCTCTGCTTAATTTGCACTTCTTTGTTTCACCCCGAAGTGTCTCTCTTTTCCCCATGCAGGTTTTCTAACCTTTCATGCCTGAAGTCCTCACAGAGTAACCCCTGCTTGGATTTGGCTTCTCTTTGTACTGCAGTAGAGCTGAGGGAAGGCACATGTTGGAGTGAGCAGTTAAGCGAGCTTGGCTGCTGATTGTATTGACACACGCGACACTACAGAGCTTGGCAATCCCCTAGAAAGATGTTGTGTATCAGAGAGAGCTTGTAGCTTTCTCCTTCCCCATGAGGCACTCAGGCTGTGCCTGTATTTAGAGGTCAATCTAACTTTGGAACTCATTTGTGGCACTCAACTGTAAATACGCTACAGTTAACCTAATTACTAGCAGGAGAAAAAAAAGATCCAAAAAGTGCATTTTCGACAACCCTTTAAGAAGCATTTTTTTAAAAAAAGGCTGCATCTCTGTTAAAATGGGTTCAGACACCACTTCTCTGGTATTACATGCATTACACTCACTGGATCAAGGAACAGTAATGCACAATCTGAGTTACATATTTCTTTGAGTGTCATTTCATTTCAGTAACTTATTTTGAACATGAGTTTGGTTTAGCTGCTCAAATTACTTAGCAAGCTATCTCAGTCAATTCATTTTTAAAAGATTGCAATCAATTTGAGGACAGTTTATGACATAAAATGACTAGAGCATAAACAGGAAGAATGCTTGTCTTGCTTGGCCTACTGATTCTCATCCATGTGCACTTTTACTCTCCAACCCCTTTGTGATATTGTGCATTCCCAAAACTGCCCTGTGTGGACCCAGTTCAAGAAAGCTGCGGTCAACATTACAGACCCACCTATCTTCCTAAAATATTTAGGTTTTTTCCTCCCTCTGTATGATTTGATCTAGAATAATTTCACTCATTTTTTGATTTATTATGCAATAAAATGGTCCTATCTGGAATAAAAGGATGATTTTGGTTTAGGATTGAGGAACATCATACCCAGCAGATGTATAGGTAATTAAAGTCCCCAGGAGCTCCTGAGTTCCTGTATAAATGGTTCAGTAATGTTTCCTTCTTCCTTTTTCTGAGATGGGTAACAGATGCCCTAGCAGTGATCCTTTTGTCTTTCATGTCATGACTCCTTACCAAAAGCATCTGTCTGCTGGCTTCCTGACAATCCAAGTCTGTTAGCAGCTGTTTTTCACAGGTAGGAAGCTTCACTCAGAAATTCAGAGCCATTATCCACTGGCTCTTACATAGGGACTGATTCCTCAGGAAGTGGATGTGGGAAATTAGATCAATGGCACAACAGCATTAATTCTTGGCTTGCAAGTAGGTTAGGTAACCCTCAGGGTCACTCTCTCTTTTTTTTTTTTTTTTCTTTTTTGGTGGGTGGGGATGAAGTGAGGATTAAAATGTGAGCAAAACTGGGTTTTACTTATGAAAATTCAATCCAGTTTATGCTTAAATGCTTGCTGAATCAGGAACAGGGGCAGGCAGTTTGAAAGACCCATTATAAGGCTTATAAGCAAAGAACAGGCTCCCCAGGTGTCTGTGTTTGCTGTTGCTTTGTAAAGGAGAAACAAATTTGGTAAGGATTAATCAATTGTGAGTGTTCAGTCAATGAAATATTCACCAGCCAGGTGTTCAACAGTCTTACATCATCCCAAAATCTTTGTGTTAAACATAAAATCCCTTCAGATGAATGCTACCTTCTCTACTTGATTTGTGTTCGGTTCTTCCACATTTCACAACTGATTTGTTATGACAGAACCCCATCTAGGTTTGAATCCTGACTTTCTGAGAAAAAATTCAGACTCAGATCCAAACCCAGACCTGAACTGGGGCAACTCATGTGTATCCTCAGTGCTTCACATCAAAGCAGAAAGATAAGGACTGTCCTGACCTTACCATGACACGATGCAGGACCATCAGTGTCAATGGTCACTGGCCATCGAGGCCTGCTTTTAATCTCTATTACACTGACATAGATTGGGAACCAGCCCACAGACCCAGTGAAAACCATGTCCACATGGTTTGGTGAAATATCTTTGATTTTACTACAAGTAGATGACTGACAAGAAAAACCAGCCCACTATTTTCAGAAGGAAGGAAGCTACAAAAAAGAAAGCACTCATCTCCACAGAATATCATGAAGTGATGGAGAAGCCAAAACATGTGGGTTTACTGTGCTGTGGATAAGCATAGCCCATGAAGTGGAAATGGAGAGGAAGGAGTTACTGATTTTGAGAACTATACCCTGGATAGAGGAGTATAGTAGAGAATTTAACGCCTGAGAGGGACCACGAGGGTCAGACCCAGAGGTGAGGAGTTCACACCAGGCTCCTTGTGCTGTCTCCTCTGGTTGTAAAGATGCAGGATGAAGTAGCAAGGGGCCTCCTTTGTGGAGGAAAGGCAGCAAAACACTTTGCAAGGAAAGCTGAAACTGAAGCTGACACCTTTTCCTTGTAATGAGAAGCTATAATTCAAAGCAAGGTTTCCAAGGCACAGATATGTGTGTGCACTCATGAAGACTCGCTGCAGTAAAGAGCAAAATGGGAGCACAAAAAAATTATTTTCCTTGCCTTTATGAGACTAATGGCCCTTTACTCTCCATGGAGCTCTGAAGGATGCCACCATTAAGTTTTTATTTGCAATTTGTATGCACCTTGCTGTATTTGTTTGGTTTTTGTTTTTTTTTTGTAGTAGCAATCTTAGTGCAATATCTAGGATATAAGGAAAAGCAGCATGGAGAGTTCCTGTGGTGGGTAGTGATGAACTGCCTGGCCTATCTGCCAAGCTGCTCCCTGCCAAGCCACACAAGTCACGTGCCGTGGTCAGGCAGCCCGGGCACATGATGAGTGTCAGCAGTGCACACTTTGGATGGAAATACATGAGGTGAGCCCTCAGTTCCTGATAGAAATGCCCTCAAAACCAAGAGCTGGGCAGCATATCTTGGCAGTAGTGCAAGGAGCACTCCGTTTGCTTGAGTGGCTTCTTTTAGAGAACCTGTAGCAGATGATACTGAGTGGAAGGGAAGAAAATGTAGGGGAAAAAGGAGGCAGCACACCCTGCTCCTGCAAGGAAGGGAAACTATAAAAGCAGCATAAATATATGACATTTCAGCATGTGCAAAAACATATGGCTCTGGCTAATATAACTGAGGCTTTGCAGTGAGTGGCAAGAATTAATTACTATAAAGCTACCCTGTGTGTATGGAAATACATATATATATATAGGTGTGTGGGAAAGAGTGTCAAACAAAAGCCTGTCTCCTTGGGCACTGGTGGGTTTTCTTTTCTTTGGTGGTAGATCTCAACACAACGACCATGCCTCTGACAGATCCACTTTTGGAAGTCAGTGACAGCTGTGGGATAGTTTAATTGGGGACTGGGGGTCATGCAGTGTTCCCTGTTGCTTTTGAAAGAAAGGAAAAGGTCTTTGGAGTCGTGATGTGAGAAGGACACATTCAGCCCAGACTCAGCTGGGGAGCTCCAGCCTATATTAAACTCAGCCATAAGGGGAATTGCTGTTTGCCTGGATGTCTCTTGCTAATAGAGTTGTTGATGATGGTAATAGCTGGAAAATCAGTTACAGCCATTATAGAAGCAGGGAAACACAGAGACTGTGCTCCGGACGCAGAGCTGGCAGCAGCCCTCGTGTTCAAGACAGCTGGGCAGGAGGGATGAGACCACTAGTGATACTCAGAGGTGGGGTGTGGAAGACCTGAATCCTCATCCCAGATGTACCACAGTTTCCAAAGGGAGCTTCTCTGCCAGCAGCCACAGATTTCCTTTTCTGTGAGCCTGGGCAGATCACACTTGCCACCTGCCAAGGATAATGCACTAGGCTCTGAAGGACACTCTGACATGCTAAATTCAAATGCAATAACAAAGTTTGGACCCAGACAATGGTTGACATTTTTCCAGCAGCTAAAGAGAAAATCAAAACACAAGGAAAATCCTACTGATTCCAGGAAAACAATATTTTCTTGGTGGATCAAAAAAAGTGGAGAAAAAAAATTAATATTTTGCAAACAAAATATTTCATATTGGGTCTCTGGCCACAAAGAAACAAGAAAACAAAAGGCACCTCATGCTCTCTGTTGAGCTGACCTTCTGACAGGGTGAGGACTCACTCTGCATGGCTTGTACACAAACATCTGGAAGTGTGATAGAGATGGGAACAGAACAAAATTTTCCTGGGTCTTCAGTGTCTCTGCCAAAAGGCTTTCCAGACATCATGTCCTGCTTTTCCTCTGGTGTTTCCTTGAAGCATCTTGTGTATCTCCTGTTTGAGCTTGAGCTATTTATAGCACAGCAGCAGGCAGGGAACAGAGTACAGCTAAGGCTACAGACCCGCTGGCATTTGTCACTAAACCAATGGCTCTTGCAGGAACAGTGTGATCATACACTCACAAATAAAAAAAGATTTCATACAATATATCTTGACTTCTTCCTCCCTGAAACAGCCTCATCAATTTTAATGCTAAATTAATAAATAATAACAAGACACTTAAGGTGTTAATGGAGCATTAATTATTGCTGAGGTTTCCGTGGAAGGGCATGTCACAGCCACATTAATACCGAATGACTTTCTTTATGACTAACATAATTACAGAGAATATTAAATGAAGCAAAAAGTGATGGGGCTCTTAGCAGTAATTGTCACAATTGTTCATACAGAACCCGATTTCCGATACTGTATTTACCTAAATTGGCTAGGAAAAGCACAGGAGGCATGTAAAGCTCAATGAATCACTCCAGTTTACATCTCTAGCTTGAGAAACTGCTTCCTCATTGCCCACAGGAGAATAACAAGCATGGCCATCCGGGTCTGGTTTAAACCTGAGACTATGGCAAAACATGTCAGAAAAGCAGAGTGCTGCTTTCCACTTATGTTTCGAAAGTTGATTTTTCTTTTCTTATCGGAAGCAATAGCAAACATGGTTTTATGAATAAAAGTGAGGAGGGGAACTTAAGTTCACCTGGCCATTCACACATGGCTGTGAAGTCAGAGTTTTACAGCCAGGGAGGGCTCTGGGGAAGTTTTGGGTCTTTGCTTATATTTGTGTGGAAAATGAGGGCTTGAGCATGTAAAAGGCCATGTCATGGTTCTTGAAGCACTTGGAATATATTGGGAATTAAGAGCTTTTGTCTGAGAAAAGTGTCTGGCCCTGAAGACAACTTCAGTATCCACCAGAGCTGACAGAAAGAGTATCCTTGTGTTTACCTTTGAAGTTGGAAAGGGTTTTAATTCCTAGGAAAACACACAGTGCTCAGCCCTGAGTGACAGAGCTGTAGAGCTGGGGCTCCCCCGTGCCACCTCCTTGACAAAGGAGGGCTGAGAGCCCTGGAGACAAAGGGATCCCAGGTCAGTAGAACCCAGGTTGCAGAAATGCCCAAAGTAGGGTTGCAGCTCTGGGATTTTGAGTTGAATGCAGGTGGGAGGCTGGGCGAGACACAAGCTCTGGCAGCCATGCAGAGCTCCTGGGATATTTTCTAGGGTGTCCCCTATTGTACAGTCCCTCAGCCTCACACTGGGTTTAATTATCCGAGGCAAAAAATTGACCTGGGAGCACAAAGGCAGAGTAAAGAGGCTTACTGCTACCTGTGAGAAAATATCCCCACTTGTGAACTTTGAATTTACTTGAAACTGAAACTTGAGCCTGGATTTCAGCATCAGGATTGACTGCTGAGTGTTCTGAGTATCCTTTGATGAGCTGCTGTGCAGAGCTCGCTGGCTTTTCTGCATGGCTGATCTCCTAACTCCCACGGCATTACTTCAAGTGCATGACTGACTGCCTCAGAAACTGGCCCCCCTCTGCCCAAAGTGACTTGAGCTAACTTGCCAACATGGTTTGACTTTTGGATTAAACAAGTTCTAGATGTGCCTGAAATGTTCCCACACATAGAAATCCTTTTGTGAAAGGGCATGTGAAAGGTGAGTGAGATCTGGGAGAACTTTGTACTTCATTCATACTTTCTTCTCTAATTAGAAATGTGAGTTGGTTGTTGTGTCCCTTTACTCGACTTCCTCAGGCTCTTCAGAAGCCCTATTGTATCTGTGTGCCTGTTAATTTCCCCAACAGACTAATTCAGCTTGCTCTGCTGACATGTAGTTAATTATGTTTCACTTAACTCATTTTCCTGGATGATGCTCAACTGCTGTCTGCAAATGAAATGGCTGCCTGGCTAATCAAAAGTTTCTGAAGTTTCTCTCCACCCTGAGTGCATGCCCATGCTGGGCTGGCACTCTGCTCCAGATCCCGGCTGCAGCTTGGGAAGAAGGACATTTGTGAGTGAAATGTGAGGAGGAAGAAAATAAATGGATCCTGAGCCTTCTGAAACTTCAAACTCACTCTGCAAATAAACTAATTAAGTGTCTGTGCCTGGGAAGATTTGATCAGAAATGGTTAGCCTGTGGCAGCTGGATGAGCTCTTAGAAGAGGCAGAGGAGATGCTAGCAGGAGATGCTCTCTGCTCATGGTCATGTCCTTCCTTCAGCTGCCTGTTTGGGTCAAAGCCAGCCCAGGTAAGTGTCTGCATCTCACAGAAATGTCTCCTTTTCCCCGAGGGAATCTGGTCCAATTTTTGAGCTTGTTCAGTGTGTTGGGCCTGCTGTCACACTGGCTATATGCAAGGTAGGATTTTAGTGTCACAGCTGCCTCTTCTCCATCAGCCCACAGCACTGAGTTCTTCCCAAAGGAGACTGCAGCAGGACACATTACTACTTAATTAACTGTGAATTCACATGGAAAGAAAGCTTAGAATTAATCAAACTGTAAGAAATTATTTTTAACTGACCATGTTCATGGAAATATGGGAGTAGACTTTGATTTAGATCAATTTGATTGATAGCTATGGAGTTGTGTCCAAGATAAATTTACTTTGGATGTTATAAGGGGCATGCAATTCCTTTTGGGATGACATGACTGGACTGCAGCCCACTGCTGGGCAGTGGCAGGATGCCTCAGGTGAAATTTCAGAGCCCTCTGTCCCATCTCCAAAAGCTAATGGAAATCTCCAATTCCCCGTGGAAAAATAATTCTGCTGTCATGAAGTGAATTTCATGAATAAATCAGAGGCCAGCACTGAGCCGTGCCTGCCAAGAATATCTGAGGTGAGGTACCTGAGAGGCAACAGCTTACATGAAGAATAGCTAGTAGAAATAAACTCACTCTTATGCAGAACATCAGAGTTATTTCATAATATCCCACATGCTTCCCTTTATTTGCTTGTCTGGGACATATATAAAGGAAATCTATTTTGGGAAGCTTGGGTCTTTATTTTAATGGGGGAACTTAAGCAGACACCTGACTTCTCATAGAATTCACTGACACCTGGGCATTCAGCTCTAATTCCTTCAGGTTAATTTTTGGCAACCAGTCTATACTTCAGCTTACAGAAGGCCATAGTTATGGACCCTTTTCTTTGTTTTTCCTGCTCTGAAATGCTTATTCTTCCTAGTCAAATCTAGCATGAAAATCAGTTCCATCTAAAGGCAATCATAAGAGACCAAGTATCTAGACTGAACTGGAAAAAGTACATTTTCTATGCAAAAAAGAAAGAATTTTTTTTCTATGTCTCAAAAGAGGGAGGAAAGAAAGTCATCAGAGCTAGATTTCTCCAGCACCACTTCACTCTTGACCCTATCTGAGTGAAGAGTGGTTTGGGTTGTCAGAGATGTCTAGCAATCTCTGAGATCTCTGTCAGACATCTCACATCCTGTCTGATTTGCAGTACACAATATCCAGCAATGTCTTGCTGTACTGGTTATGCACAAAAAACAAAGTTACTGACTGAAATAGTTGGTAGAAAGTACATAAAGGCAGAGGATAAATTTTTTTGATTGTTTGTTTGTTTCTACTCTCCAATACCACCAAGAGTGTTTTACAAGTTGCTCAGATATTTTCTTGTTGGCATCTTATGTCTGGAGAACACTTTCCCAATGGACATTACTGAGAACACAGATGTGGTCTCTGTCTACATCTGTCACATCATAATCTTGTCTTTATCAGAACTGGACCTTCCCCTGAAGTTATGTCAAGATCCAGTCTATAAGCACTGATATTTCAGTAGTGCTGATTTTGGCTTTCTAGTCAGTCTATTGAGTTAACCACCATCCATGTAGTACTTTCTGGGTTTGCTACACTTTTGCCCAAAGATCTCATAGTGTTTTAAATCTTCTTTCTTTTGTCTCTGGATTTTGTATACCAGTTCTGTCACCTTTGAGTGAGTTTTTGCCATTGCTTTCAGCATTCTAGCTCAGGGCTCCTTCACTGATCCCCAGGAAGCTCTTCAGAGCTCTCAGCACTTATCCTTGGAGCATGGTTGTAAGGGAAGGTATTTTACTACTCTTACTACTAGCAGGAGTATTGAGCAGATCTGGATGAAATATTGGCATCATTGAAATCTCTGCCAAATGTTCCACTGGTTTCAGTGGGGATGAGTTAATTTTACTTTCAAGACTTCAACATGTCATCAACATAACTGTTTCAAACAGATTTTTTTTGGGAAAAAATAGAGTAGTGAGGAAAAGATATATAAATAAAACAAGAGTACAAGATTAACTATGCATAAAGCACTCTGTACTTAACAATGAAATATAGCAAGATGGATTTTTCAGTAAATGAATGTGTTAGCTCATGCTTGACAGCATCTGTGCAAGCAAAGTCCTGCTGTATGCAAATTGGATGCCTAACAACTTGTGTGGCTAGGCAAATAAGCCATATGTATGCCTACCATGTGAATTGATAATTAATTCATGCTCCTGGGTAAAACTGAGTCCTTCATGAAATCCCACACCTGTATAAGTCTCCTCTCCAACCTGAAAAGTCTTAAGCATAGAATCAGAGGTCTGAAATTCTAAATGTAATTAATATTAAATGAAATCTAACATGGAATTTAATTCAAAAATTAGGTAACAATTAGCACTCATTGACTGGCATTTAAAGACTGGAAGGAGGCAAATGTAGCTGTAATCATGTGTAAAAGGGATGAAGAGTGTGGAGGAATCTAGGGAATGACAACTCTTACATTTGTGCCAGGCAGATTAGCCCAGACTGTGGTACAGACTGTGGTTAGTGGACATCTGGACAAAACCAGGTGAGTGATAAAGGTTCAACCTGGCTTCTGAGAGGGAAGTTCTGCCTAACAAGCCTCTCAGGGCATTTTGCTGAGATCAGTTAATATGTGATGCCAGTGACATTGTCTCTTTGGTTTTCCTATGGTCATAAAGATTTTTTGAAAACTAAATAATCAGGGGACAAGAGGAAGGACCCTTATCAACTCAAATAGTTGGCTAAATTATAGAAAATGACAAATGAAAGTCACTGCTTATGTCACTGTGTGTGGTGGTGCACATGGAGGGGGAGGACAAGCCCCAGTTTGTGTGTGTGGTGATGGGCTCTGAGCAGACAGGTCCATGGAAAGAGCACCTCCATCCACAGAGACAATCAAAGGCCAATTAAATACGGAGACTTATTGGGAAATGAAGAGAGCCTGAAACAAGAACCCCAGTGCTGCTGACAGAGATGAGGGTCCCAGCTCACCTCTGTGCAGCTCTGGGTCCCTGTCTGCAAACAGCACAGCCCAAGGTATCCTTACAAGGGGTACTGGGTAGGTTACAACTGCTAAGCCTCAAAAAGGTAGCATTTGAGAGGCTGTAAGAAAGATTTAGAAAGCTGTGAGTGTCATGGGTGAGATGGCTGGGAATCAACAGCTCACTGTCTAGGCTGCAAGCCCTAGGCCATGCAACCACTGTTGAGTGGAGCCAGCATGACAAAGGCAAGAGTGATCGCTTTCTCTTTGTCTGCTGCTAACTCACATGCAAATATATTGGCTGTTCAGACTCGGTTGTTCAAGAGGATTCTTGACAGCGTTGCCTATCTGGGTTAAAATATATCTGTATGGTCTAGCTTTGGGCTTGCCTGTGGCAGCAGGGCAGAGTTCCAGGGCTGCCCCAGTTCCATCCTGCCCAGAGAGTGAAAACAGGAGTGCTTTTTATTAACAGCCCGCTGAAATGTCTGCCCAGTGACAAATAAAGGACCAGACTCAAAAGTGAGCTGCTCAGACACCATTAGCTCCTGTCAGGGTGGTGCCAAAGGAAAAATACGGGAAGAGGGAAAGTGTTTTACTCCGCCAACTGAGCAATCTCCAGCAACCATTAAAGTGTTTTAATAATGTAATTATTGCAATCTTTTTACCACTGAGCAGGTTTAAGTGTGGTTTTCAATGCAAAGCTTTATTTTTTCTTTTCACAAGTATGAAGCTCACAATAACTCCAAGTCTTCTTAGGGTGGAATGCTAAGCAGCTGATTTTACTGTAGTGATTCTACTCTTAAAAAAGTATGCCATACACTTTGAGTTTTCCCATTTTTGAGGGAAAGAGCCTTAAAGATTTTGGGACCTTTCTGTTTAAGCTAGTTAAGCAAAAATGAGGGAGGTACATCTCAGATGTCTGACCTGCAGGCATCACATTTATTGTGATGGCTGCTGAGCTTGCACATGGTCCTGGAATGACAACCTTCCTATTTAAAGCAGGAATGTTATCTGGAGGGCTACATCTTCAGGACCCCCATGCCCTCGTGCACCATCCATGATGAGCAGAAACTGAGCTCTGCAAGGGGCAGAGGATCAGCTGAGCTGTGCACACAGCCTGGCTCACATGGCCAAGGGTGGATGGCAGCTTGGGCTGGTGGTGTAGCAGCTGAGCTGCCAGCAGCATCCTCCCACCAGGGCTGCCGGCAACATTTCAGTGCACATCTCTGTGAACATCCCCTCCCTGCTGATTTTGGAGGTGGGGGAAGCAGCTCTGTGCCTCTCTCCTGGCTGCTATAGCCCTGCTGACTGCTCTCCTGCAAAGGATGCTCATGCCAGTGCTGCCACTCTCCTAGGGTGTTCGACAGATTTGCTTTTTGTTCTTTTCCCCCCCAGTCCCTCTCCATGCATAAATCTTATTGGCTTCAACCTAATTGCATCTTTTTTCCGACAGACTGTCTCAGGAGCAATGCAAATGAGCTTTGAAATGTGGAGATCTGGTTTATATTTGTCAGCTAATTGCCTGAGTGGCACAGACATCTAGAGCTGGCACCTGCCTCCTTGTGTTAAGATCCATCTTTGATTTCAGACACGATCCTGCATGCAGAAGCTGAGCTCCTGATAGAGGAGGATGTACTCTTTGGACAGTATCTTGGTCTAGGTGAGAGTGATCTGAACTCCTTGGACTGGCTCTGCTTTACTGTGATCACAGAGGCTGTGGCCCAATGCAAGGCAGCATGGGTCTGTTCTCTCCTAGGTGAGCTGACCCAGGCTTCACCCAGTGAAGCCCCAGCCTTCTTGCCCATCTGCCTGGCCCTGTTGTGTGACCATATGAATCTGTAGTGCATGTGCATGGACTCACTTCTCCCTGAGATTTGACTCTGGGGTGCTTATGGTCATAAACAGGGCAGTGGGACAGGCAGCAACTTCTTTAGTATATCTGACTGTACAGAGATGCTGGAAAAAATAGGACATTCTGTTCTTTTTTGACATCTTTATTAAAAAAAAAATCCCTCACACTTACACATTAGGTTTTGAAATTCAGCCTATATGTCTTTTGCACTTCATTTCATCCCCTTGTCCAAATTTCTTCATTCAAATCCATGTCAGCTTTACCCAAACTCCCAGCAGCACGCAGATGAAGTTAGTCAAGTACAGAGCTAGGTCTCATACCAAATGTCTGATATCAACCCTGTTTTCTTTCCCACACACTTCTGTCCTTTTTTTGCACTCTCTCCAAGATGACAATCAGCTAAACAACAACACATTTTCTAAGAAACCCAGCCTATTGGGCTGTGTAATATCTGACTTCCCTTCAGATAAACCTTATTGCTCCTGCTGCCTCTCTACAGCAGTACATCAAATTAACTGAGTACCCTGCAAAATGCCCCACTACAAGCAACACATACTTGAAACTACACCATGGCCCTAGTCCTAGCTCCGACATTTGCTAGCTCATCCCAATGCAGAACACAACAGAGACACATTGGAAAGGTTTGATGTCTCCCACTGACACAAATGTCATGGTATCACCAGGCTGCCTGACAGGTGGATTAGAAATTCATAGACCAATTTATCTGTGCTACAGCAGGAATTTGGGGTGGATAACTTCAAGGCTCGAAGCATCTGCCAGCATAGGCCTGCAAAGCATAAGCTTCACTGGCTCTCTGGGTAAATTATCCAACCATTGGAGAAACTGTGAGGATGTACCAATTCAAAGCAACTCTGAGGCTTTGTCCCTGGTGGTTCATCATCTTTCCCAAGGAAGCAACAGACATGGGTTGTTAGAACTGTGCAGAAAGATCAGGCAGTCAAACGCATGTACATGTGTGGGATCAAGAGCTTAAATCTCCATGAAACCTGGAGGAGGGATAAAACTGGCATCTTGCATCTGTTGCTAGGGAGCTGGGACCATAAGGCAGGAACCATGGCAGTCTGTGTGAGGAGAAAGTACTAGAAGAGATGTGCTTTCACAAATGATTTGCTTTCCTTTAAAATCTGTCAAAGTCTATGAAATGCAAAGACAAGTATTGTTTGGAGAAATTAAACCACAAATGCACATAGAGGAGGGAAAAGTGTATTCAGGGGAATATCACCACACTTGCCTCATTCTCATATTCCTGGTTGGACAGTTAAGTCCCCGTTTTTGTTTTGCAGGTGGGGAAATGTAATCAGATAGTGCTAAGGCTGGAAACCACCCTACAGCTGGATATGAAGCTGTGTGGCTCAGCCAGTTGTTGGGAATGGTTTGCACTTTCACGTGGAAGAAACAGAGCATTACCAGTTTCTGTGCTGGTATCTGCTCTTCTCCCAGGAGCAGTACACTGCTCTTGACAGGCAGCTCTGTCTATCCCTATGAGACAAACATATCCCAGCTGTATCTCCACCAGAATGAGCTGAATAACAGCAGGGACAAATGTGGGTCTTGCAGATTTTCACACTGTTGCCTTTGGCAGCACTGTAGTATGCAAACACGGCTGAGGTTCAGTACTGGCATTCTTCATACTTTATTTCTTGCAGAGGATAAATGCATGTTGTGGGGAGGGTCTTTATTTTGGCTATATTCAAACTCATATTTTCGTGCAGCGTGTAATTAACAAAATGCTCCAATTAACCAGAATGTGGAATTTTAAAAATCAGCCTTCTGATCTGCACTTCCACTGCTTACTAACAAACCAATACATGCTGCCCCAGGGTATTTACCACAGCATAACAACCAGATGGGTTATTTTGCTTCAAGCTGTTAACCTGAGCTGATTACTAAATCCCTGGAAAAGGCTTATATACTTTAGCCCTTTATTAATGTCAGAAAGTTCTACAGAATATATTTCTCATACTCCCCCTGATAACTTTTCCAGAAGTACAAGGTTGATCAGCATCTCTTGATAAAGAAACAATTTATAAACATGTATTCATATATATTTAAAGTGTTTGCTAATCTGTGCTTTCTATTTTCAGTGCCTAAACAGAGACTTTTGGGGGCTCATTTCCATTAAGGCTGATCATTTGCAGTGCTCAGTATTGAGTTGTGGCATCCCACTTTGCATCCTGTTTCTGTCTGTGCTAAGAATCTAATTTGAGGCTGGAGATTATGCCCTGGGAACAGGCAGTGAAACTTCAGCATTGTGGAGCTGGGGATGGTGACATCTAAGGTTCTTTTTGGATCAGTTCCCAGGAAACTACCCACATAAATTTGTGTTGGGCTGCCTTGTAACATGAAACAACTACTCTCTTTGCAGTTCCTGCTACATTGCTGTGTGTTGTGTAAGTTACCCCAAGCACATTAAAAAAAAAAAATCCAAGTCTGCCTTCGACTCTAATAATCCTCATGTCAGTTTTATTTGTTGCAACAGAGGAGTGGCTATAACAAACATAAAACAAAGAAATGAGGAAATCTTCATTACCGAGTGCTTTTACTAGTATCTTGTACTAATAAACACAGTTGTCTATTTGGAAAGATGCCTCCAATCTGTTGATTTATTTTATATTAGCAGTGCTGTGAATGCTGGGTTCTCTGCTTTTATAAGACAAGCAGCAGAAAGAGGGCTGACTCGCAGGAGAGCTGGAAAATCAGCTTGGCCTTTTATGTAAATACTGTTTTATGCCCATCAGCTGGAAGATAATTTCTGAGCAATTGAGAGGGATCATTGTCTCAGCCTTTCTGTTTGCTTCTGTCAAACCAAATTCTGTTCCTGCTTGAATCAGTTGCATTGTTCTTGCTGACTTCAGTAACACAAGAGCATGGCCAAAAACCTTCAGCTGAGGAGTTGTGATGGGTCACTGACAACCTCGTGGTCACCGTGGGCAACATGTGTCCATGAATGCAGGCTTCCTGCAGCAGTGCCCAGGCAAGCTCCAGGGAAGGTCCACAGCCTGCTCCTGTCCTGGTGGGGGGAAAAGCCCAGCCAGCTGCAGTTGTATTCTCCATACATTAACACTCAAACCCAAGGCATTGCTCGCCCACACATGGAAAATCTGAATGTTTTCAATTTTACTGATTGTTTTTTAAATCTAATCAGATTTCACTCTTGAAATGAGATAATGAGGCAGCTCTGGAAACCACTGGGTGTGAGGAGCAGGGCAGGGCTGCTTGCTGAGTGCTGCTGTTCACCACTGTGTGCCTGTCTTCTTCATCAGGCAGTTTTGGAAATCCCTTCCTCTGAGAAGGTGGAGACCTTGCTTCAGTTACAGCACTGTTCAAAGCTTTCTCTTCCTCACAGCTCTTGGCCATCTTCCTTGGCCAGATTTTGAAGTATTTTTATACCTTGTTGCTTTAGAGCATGTGTATGCTGGTGCTATGGGATGTAAGCAGCAGCATCCCAGCAAAGGCAATTGCCCCGTGAGGAGAGAGATTGCTCAAGGTGATGCTCTCAAGCTGCAGTAGCTCATATCAAGAAGGACCATGAACTTTTTCTGTCTCCTTCACCGATGAGAAAAAATGCTGGTTTTCCATAAGAACTAGCCGTAGATGTTAGGTCACCACTTTATCATGTTTATCATAGTCCACAGCTGCAGAGAAAAACAAAGATACAGTGTCTCTTGAACTTCAGACACCAGTTGGTAAGGAAGAGATCCAACAAATATGGTCACACGAACAAATAAAAGGACAAGTGTTTGTTTGGGAAATCATTGCTTCCCTGGCTGAGAATTGTCTTGATTTACATTGATCTGTGCCTTGAGCACAGAGGGCATGGGGAGGAGGGGCTTGTGCTGCAGCTGCAGCAGAGTTTATGCAGCCCTCTGTGTGGTGATGCCTCTAATTGGGCTGCTCAGAGGATGCCACCACAGCTTCTCTCAGACTCTTAGTGAGCACTGAGACGGTGTTAGTGAGCACTGAGTGTTTTAGTGAGCCCTGAGACTGTGTTAGTGAGCACTCACACTGTGGGCAGGGAGACAGCTGGATGCAGAGTGCCCCATCTCCTGTATTCACCCACCAAGTCTCCCTCACAAAGCAGGAAGAAGAAGAATTATTTCCAGTCCCTGTAAGTTCTTCTGTTACTTGGATCTGACAAATGTTATTTTTACGTGGAACTAGAGATTTAGCTTAGAGGATTGGCCAGGTCTCTTTAAGCCATTACCCACTGTGTGCTATGTACATGGAACAGCAGACCATGGATGGGACTCATGGTTATAGCCCCCCTAAAAATCTTTTTCATTATCCTAAATTTTTGTTGAAAAAACCTAAAAACATGTATGGAGCGCAGATCTCCCTGCACAATACACCTGATCTCAGTTTTTCCATCTGAAGTATTGTGTAAGGATTCCTCTGGTGCCACCAACACTGCAGATCCACTCTTGCACCCCAGCCTTCAGCCACAAGGTTCCACAATCTGTAATGCCCAATGGCAGATAAAAAATCACAACCTTTCTACACTTTAATAATGTTTAAATTTTTGTAGAATCTATTTGTTCTACCATGAGAAATTTGCAGGAAGTTTACAAGGCCAGCCTTAAGCGACTGCAACACTTTTATTCAAACTTATTTTACAAGTGTGAATGCAGCACTTAGGCCCAGAGAGGGACTGAAAATCCTAAGGATCCAATGGAGCATCCATACCACAGCAGTGCCCGACTGCAAAGGTGCCTCTTGTTGTGTGTACAACGCAAAGACCTCGGGAAGGACAACAATCAGCCTGGAAGATCTCATGGTTTAGGCTGGGTAGGTACAGTACAGCAGGTAGAAATGGGAGCAAGGAGGGAAAGGAACAAAATGTCTTCATGTGCTCACTGGGAATACAGGGATAGGCCTACATGTCCTGCTGTCCTTGTAGTACCACTGCCCAGGAGAGCTCAGCGCCCCAAATTTGTCATGATATCCACTTCCCCATCAAAGCTCCCCACTATTCTGCCCGGGCTTCCTGGGAAAACAGTTAGAGCAAATTGGAGCAAAAATTCGCAATTAGAGCAAAAAGAGCTTCCTTGCCCTTCTCCAAGGGGGATTCAGTGGCAACAGCTGCACCATACCTCCCCCTAGATGGGTGATGCAGCAATATGGGGATATTGGGTAGAGGGGTTTTGGAAACAGGATTTCCTCACTTTGCAGGAGCAAGTGAGTCAGTGTGAAATTCAGCTGCTAGCATAAAGCCTGTTGGCTGTTCTGGAGCTGATTCCATTGAGCCCTGGCCTCTGCTGCCATTCCCCCCAGACTGTAATGCTATTTGTGTGCTGACTCCTGGTTTTGTAACACAACAATTGCTCCACCTTAGGCCTTGCTTCTGCTAATCTCACAATTAATTTCAGCAGAGCTAGCCCTGGTTTTAACTTTATTGTGGTCTGAAGAACTTCTGAGATAGGAAACACAGGGCAGTGGGTGGGGTTGTTAAAGTATGTTTAAATATAATTTTTCATATCTGGGCAATCCCAGAAAGACATTAGCAGGTGATAACCTGTGATGCCAAACATTCTGCTCCACTGATGAAAGCTCCCGGTACATGTGAGTGCTACACACACTTCTCCCATGACAACTGAGAAATACAGAGAAATAAGGGAAGGAATGAGCACAGTCATATTCTCAGTCATTTATTTAAGCTGTGGTTATTGACTATAGTGCCCTTACATTTCTATACATTACACATCAGGTGAAGTTTCTGTTTTGGATAGTATCACTGAGGGAAGGGATAGGGCATTTTGTAGAGATCTAGCAATGAGAGAAAGCGTTGTGTGAGAATTTAATACCATTATTTAATAAAGAATTCAGCATAGTGTATTTAAGCTCACACACTTATACAGCTTCCTTTACTGTCAGCTACAAGCAGGACTGTAAAGTACGTCTCCCTTGGGATGGTTGTCTGTGCATCACTAATGATTACTGCTGTAAGGAGTGACCACATTAAATGTTCAAGTTAGAAAAAGATTTTACAAAGCTGGGCTATGAGGTATGAGGAGTTATTTCAGATAAACAATCCAAGTACATCTGTTTCCCTCTAAATGTTATCTTAAACTTTAGCGTTGGGTTTTCTGGCAGAGAAATCAAACTTCAGGCAGACTTTGAACACCCAGATATTATTTTCTTTTTGTTTGCTGATCATGACCTTTTCTTATGGCGGCCTCACGGAGTAGGAGGAGCTGGATTTTCCTCTGTTATACCGAAGTAACTCTTTTGAACTGCCGCAAGGTGAATGCTGACTTCTCTGTTACCTGCCCAAGTGGTCTGTCTGCCACTTCCAGTAACATGGTCATGAACACAGTGTTCCTGGCCTTGCAATTCACCATCATGCAAACAGCTGGAACAAATTGAAACCAAGCAGGGCACGGTATTGTTACCATATGTATTCCTTATCTTGATTTATTTTCATTGAGTAAGTTTTTAAAGAGTTTTTAAGAACTCAAGAGCTATCAAGGATTCTAGACACTTCCAGAAAAAACAAAGACTACAGGTAGGAAGTTATATTTTAAAACAACATGTTTCAAATGCTGTTTATTTCCCCCACAGGCATTCGAACATGATATATTTTTTCCTGTATTTTTATCCCCACTTTGAAAGCCAGGATAAAGTGCTACAGGCAAAACTGAAAAGGGACATGAAGTATTCAGGCAAAGTTATCTAAAGGCTTTTCTATTTCACAGACTGCTTCTTTTAGGACTGAGAGATAATGAAGGCTTATGGGGAAAAAATGTTTAGTTATACACTGTCTGATGTGCCCTGTGTCCAAAAATTAACATAACTGGAGTGCAAATGCAAATATATTGAGTGCAAATGCAAATTAGAGATACTCAGTGGAGATGAGCTGGATACCTTTAAGAACTCGTACATAGGCCTAGATCTATGGGTCTGACGTAGAAAATCTCCTCGAAGAAGAAGAGTATAAGGACCTCAGCTTTACTCTGCCCTTCACCCTTTATTGCCTCTAGGCATTACAAAGTGCTGGCTACCAAAAGGTTTCACTGAGGGCTAGTCCCTGTTCTACCTGTGATGAGCAGGCTTTGGTTTAATGCAGGTGGCTGGAGGCTGTCCTACCATTCTAAGTCCAGGACTGAAATTGAGGCATTTACCATTGCTGAACAATATATGCAGGGCTTTTGGGGATCTGCAGCTCACAGGCTGCTTCCTAAATTCCTTCTGACCTGCTGGACCTCGAGCAGATCCCACTGGCACTTAGCTCACCCTTAGGACTCAATGCTCCCAACAAGGAGTAAGCCTAATCCTGATGCAGGTACATGCTAAGGATACTGCTGTAGAAGCCTGTAGCATTAAGGATAGATGGGAAGCTCTGTGAGGAGCAGCTGAGGTCACTTGGTCTGTTCAGCCTGGAAGAGACTGAGGGGAGATCTCATTGCACAACTTCTTATTGAGGGGAAGAAGAGGAGCAAGCACTGATCTCTGCTCTGTGGTGACCAGTGACAGGATCTGAGGGAATGGCCTGAAGCTGTGTCAGGGGAGGTTTAGGCTGGATATTAGAAAAAGATTCTTCACCCAGAGGGTGGTTGGGCACTGGAACAGGCTCCCAATGGAAGTGGTCACAGCACCAGCCTGACAGAATTCAAGAATTATTTGGACAATGTTCTCAAGCACAAGGTGTGACTCTTGGGGATGTCCTGTGCAGGGCTGGGAGTTGGACTCAATCATCCTTGAGGGTCCCTTCCAACTCAGCTTATCCTGTGATTCTGTTCTGTGACTCTGTGATTATGAAAAGCCCCTTTGCTTCCTCAAACAGGATGCTTCAGCCTTGCGTCCAGGTCTTCCCATAGCACTTTCCAGGGAAATACTTTTGGCCCAATGAGTAAGGCACTGGTTTGGATAGGAATATTCACTCTGCTGGGCTGCAGGCAGTGCTGCTTGCTCAGACCCCTCTGCACAGGTTTGAGGGGGAACTCACCCCTGTGTCAGACCCTCCAAGAGAAGGTAGCAGCACTTCCAGAGGTTTTCTGTCTGTAGCTCCTACAGTAAGGTGATTTATCATCCCATTTTTAGGCCATCCTGAAAAGGCACATAGATCAAAGCAGGACACCACCCGTTTTCATTGTCTTCCAGCAAATCTGATCTCAATGGCAAACTACCATTGGCTTCAACATAAATATCATTGGGTCTACTATAAATAGAAGTGATGCCAGTTTTAGAAACAGTCAGAAATGCTTCCTTCCATCTTTTGCCAACCTTTGTCTCCTATTTTTAAGCTCTTTTTCCATTCCAGACACTTTTTTATCTTTCCTTTAATGTCTCTGTACAAAAACCATTAATCTACTGTATGGAAAACTGTCAAATGCTTCTGGAAAATCAAAATATTCTGCTACCCACTAAATTGCCCTTATCTGTCATGGCAGTGGTATCTTCAAAGGATTCCTGAAGAGTAGTTAAGCATGACATGATCTTCCTGTGCCTCAGACTGTGCTGACTTCCTCTAATCTAGCTGGGGTTTGATCACCCTTCTCTTACTATATTCCTTGAAATGACTCCGAAGTATTTTCCCCAGAACAAATGTCCAACTCACTGACCGTATTGCTTCCCAGACTGTCTTATTGATCTATTTTATTTTATTTTCTTTAACAAGACTTGTGTTTGCCAATTCCCAGCTCTCACATAGCATTTCCCCTCCTTGGACCTTTTACAAACGTGACTGCTTGCTTCCCTGATTCCTGTGTACACTCCCTCAGACACCAAGGGGTCTGTGATGTGGGATCGCAGTGGATTTCTGCCATTTGGTAAGTCCTGCATGCACTTCTGGACAGAGCTTTCTCTTTTACAGCTGGAAATCTGATCTCACACTAGAGCAGGCTCCTTTCTTCAGCAGAGTTTAAAGTTTGCATTTTCCTGAACAGGAACATCCGTTACCTATTCTGTTAATAATTTTGTGCAACAGCCAATGATTTTGTTTTAAAAAGAGAATATGTCTTTGGAAACCGAAGCCAACTTAAACCAGCTGCCTTGAACATAGTTTCAATACTTCTAACCAGGGGATTGTCCCAGGGACAGGGAGCAGGAATTGTTGTTCCATGCCCAGGTAATGGGCTGCAGCAGGGAGGTGGAGACAATAGGCAATTCTGCATCAGCCAGAGACATTTCTTTAGATGGCTTTGTCTTGCTGCAAGAGTCCTTGCAAGTTCCTGGGTGTCCCAGCTCAGACTTAACACAGTCAGTGTTTAAATACTCTGTCAGAATGTCCATTTGGGCATACTGAGAGGGGAAAGGCATCAGCACAGAACACTAACTCTGTCTGTGCTCCTTAAAAGTGGGCTTTTTTCTAGATTATTATCTCCAGGTTCCAGATACTGTTCAGTACTGACTAGACTCAGGTGTGATCTTCTCCTCCCACACACACATATTGCTAACATCTGTTAATATTCTTCTGGTTCAGTTTCTCAGCCCAGGAAGTGCTAACCTTGACACACATATTTAATTTCAAGTGCAGCAAGACTGTTGATGGTAAAGCACTTACTGAGCCTGCTTGGATGAATACATAAGTTAATAGCTTTCTGTTGGACTCATGTATATGCATGATGCTAATGACAGCTTTTACATGAATTCCTGCAGGGAAACAGTGCACACTCTATATTAATATCCTGTCTCCATTTGACTCTGCAATTTCACATATTAATTGATTAACAGCAGCCAGAAGGAATGAACAACAAGAACACCAGGCCAATTTTCTAAGGCCTGGGCAGCACATAAAGGGCTTAATGGATCTCTGTCTGCAATGCACCCAGGCTTGACCTTACTGAAAGTAATGGTAGTGTTGTGCTTATTTCAACTGCAATTAATAGAGATTCAGTAGTTACACCTCAGGAGAGGGGATCCAAAGAATGTGAATACCACGATGTCTGTGCTTCATAACTAAAAATACTGATTTCTACACCCAGAATTGCTTGGCCAAAGCTCATTCAGAAACTATGAAATGATAGTCAGAAATGAAAAAAAATAAAAGATAGCAAGATAGGAACTTCCCTCTTTTTGAGACTAGCGTGTGCTCTTTGCATCCTCTGAGCATGCTGCTTTTGAACTCAAAAATCACTTCTTGGCACCTAGACAGATCTGAAAGCAGTTTAAATCATTTTAGTTTATACACATGTAGATGTGTACAAGTATGCATTTCTGCAGAAGTTGCCATGTAGGGTCATTTTTACACTAGTGAGAAATCTGTCCTCTTCAGTGCTCCTTTCTCTAAGAAGATTTGGGCAGTGCAATTTTGCTGGTTAAAATGAGTCATCTAGATTCTGCAGGTATGTCCAGGGAGGTCCCAGGCTGGCCTGGACTAGGCATCTCAGGGAGCAAGATCACTCCCTTATTGCCTATTTTCCTGATGCTGCATCCTGCTGGAAGTTCCAGGTCTCCTCAGTAGTCCCTGAGAGTTGTCTTATATAGAAGGAGTCTCCTTCTGGCTTGTTAGGATAAATTATAAGCACTTTCTCCACCAAAATGTAAGGACAAGGTCTTGGATGTCAGTGAACGTGGTGCAGAGCTTCCATGGGGCTGCAGGCCACTCACCCTGGTGTTGGTGAGGGCACCTTCCTCCACTTGGGCAAGTCAGAGCATCTTTCCTTTCCACTGGCAACTCAAGGGCCATCAACAGTAGGAACAGGAGTGTCTTCTCCTGCCTTTGTTCAGTGTGTCTTCAGTGACTTTTTGCTAGGGAACTAAAATAAAGATGTCAAAATGTTTTTAACTGAGTCAACCTCTCACTTCCCTGCAGATAAAACTACGTCACAACTGAGATGCTTCTACCAGCACTGCATAAACAGTGATTGTTTTCTAGAAGAAAGCTTGTACATATAAGGATTGTGTTATAAATCTTCTTTTCCATAATATGTCTAATAAGCATGAGCAAATACTAGGCAGAAAAGTTCTTAGAACTTTAAAGTGGTCTGTAGAATATTACAGGTTATTCAGGGCTTAGGATCAGGGTTTTCAATGAGATGCACTCTTTGCTTCATGTCTTCATTCCCAGACAAAAGTCATATCAGAAAATTTAAGTATCTGTTTCTGAGGTTGGTGTGTTGCTAACAAACACATAAGCCAGCTCTTTCTTAAGTACATAAACCCATCTAAGTGATCTAGACATTTCTCCAGCTTTTTCAGTTGTTTAATTTACTTCTTTATCACAAAATTTGCATTTAATGTCAGGTAGGTTTCATTTGGCATAGCTCTTTTCATACATGGTTTTCAGCAAACTGCAAGCTGAGGTTAAACACTGGGCTATCAGTGGGCAGGGAGTAAGGTTGTTCTGCCACACATTTCCTCTTTGACCTGGTTAAATCAGGTTGAAACAGCCTGTCTGTGCTTGCAATGTCATGTGTACTGAGACAGGATGAGGATTTAACTTGCAGTAGCATTCCTGAAGAGCCTCCCAGTGACTGTCCTGGTGGCAGAGGAAGAGCCTGTGTCTGGCACAAGCTACAGACGTGGCTGGAAGACCTCTGGTTGCTGAAAAACAAGGACACACATGAAGTAAATCAGGAACACATCTAAGTTCTTCTGCTTCTTCAGTCCCCTTGGCCAATAAATACAATAATAATGAGCCCTTAGACCTTTTTCTTCCATTCTTTTTGTGTCTGGTCCATATACTCATCAAATTCTTCTGGGGCAAAGATTGGCCTTGCAAGGCAGCTTGGAACTTTAGAGACATGTTGGTCCCTAGGGCCAGAGGAACACTGTGAAACTTCAAGCTACTGCTTTGTTTTGATACTTTAATGTTTTTAAGGAAATGCTACATGTTATGTATTGCTAGCTGCTCTACGATCCCAGTGACAGGGCAGAAGTGCTCATCACATGTACAGCAGTGCATGGGACTTCCAGAACTGCCTGTACCCAACTCTGGTGCAGGTCACACTCTGATTTTACCAAGCCAAACCATGCATGCACATCTCCAGATTCTGAAAGGCCCTGCTAAAAGATTTATTCCGTCAGTCAGTTTTCTGACACTAGTTCTCTTGATTCCCCTTCTCTGCTGAGCTGACAGAGCTGTGCTCAAAGCTTCTCTGCTTTTGCAATGGCTGAGAGCTAATTAGTTGCAAGCCAGTCCACGAGCATGGGCTGAGTTATCACCTCAGTAGGTGCCCCGTGATTTTCAGGATTTTTAGGTTACACGTGGAGTATACATGTGCAATTTCCCTGGCACCAAGGCAGGGGATGTGAGCACTGCCTGCACTGGAGTTTTACAGGGACGGGAAGGCTGTGCCTAGGTCCCATCAGGGTTGGCTCATTTCACACCATCTCTGAATCCTGCAGTTTGTTTAAGCAGAGCAAAGTAGGAAATGGAGGCTGTTTTTGCCAAAGTCACCAAAGAAAGAGGAAACAAGAAAAGGAAACCCAAAATGCTGTTTTAAAAGCCTGTTTCCAGGCTCTGGTGTAAGGTGATATCAAGTGACAGGGAACACACACACACATCTCACCACTTCCTCTATCTTGGAAGATGACAGGAAGGACGAGGCCATTTTGCTTTGAGGATGAGCTAAGTTAAGCCCTTAAAATGAAACAAAGACAATTTGTAGACCCCTGATAAAAACCCTGTGTGTGGCATAGAAAGTTTCCACTGCCGTCCAATGACTTTGTTATAATCTTATCACCTGCTCCTGACTTATCCAAACAGCTGCCTCCTACCTACTTATCTCTGTAGAGGAGTGGGGGAAATCACAGTGTATAACAAAGAGCTGTGGACCACACATGCATACATTCAGAAAGCCCCATGCACACAGGACTCTGAATTTTGAGGAGCAGAAACTCTTCCATTACTAAATGCAAGATTTACTTTCATCTTGTTCTTGTACCTGCTGCTATCAGTTATAGTACAAATGGGTGTTTACTCTCCACCAAGATTTTACCCAGGCTAAAGAACAGCTCTTACAGCTTCTCATGGCATAGTTCTCAGTCTTATAGCTCCCTAGGAGCAATTTTCTCCATATTAAACTTTTCCCAGTGGAAGCATGTTTGAAATGGTGCTTTCTATCCTTCTGATGAAGTGGAGCACACCTGAATGTCAAAGACACAGCTCTGGCTCCTTCATGTGTAGAAGGAAATTAAATAATTGTCTCCACCTGGAAAACTTCAAGTCTGGGAAATGGTGAATTAGAGTAGCAGCTCCTAACAGTGCTGCTGTGCTAAAACATGGATGCTTTGGGATGGAAGCTGCATCCGGTGAGTCATCTGTGTTGGCCTTGCTTGAAGTACATGCTGATCTCTTACATGCAGAACTTGTCCAAGAATAAGGTGTGCACAGAGTGCATGAAAGGTGGGAAGCCTATTTTATATCACTGGTGTACAGGTTGCCCAGGGAGATAACAAAGTCCCCATACTTGGAAATATTCAAAAGCCTTTTGGACATGGCCCTGGGCAACTTGCTGTAGAGCAGAGCCCTGCTTGAACAGAGGCATTGGACAATATGACTTGCTAAGGTCTCTTGTAACCTTAACCCTTCTGTGATCAATTCTGTGACACCACTGGCATTGTGGCAGCCCTTGCAAAATTTCCTTGGTGACAGAATGGCTTCATCTGTATTTCAGCAAATCTCAAATACTTCAATGGCTTGCAGATTTTTTGATACCATGAATGGTCCTCTTGAGTTGGCATTGCAGCTGCAGGTCCTAGGGGAGTGCTGAATGCAGTTATGGTGAGCTGTGGCCCACAGGGAGCTGGGTCAGGTGCCAGCAGCAGTGATCATGTGCCAGCAGAACTCTCTGTTAGCTGCCATCCCAAACCTCTTCCTACTCCACGGCACTTGTAATTGCTTGGCTTGGTAAGAGAAGTTTTCCTTATATCTACCTGAAATATTCTCCATCTGATGATTTTTCTCCAGCTTTTCTTGGTCTCTCATCTCCTGACATTAAGAATTCACATTCCCTGTCCTCTTTGAGGAGCTACACTGTCTTTCTGCCGTATATTATCTATCCCCTTTCTCTGCCTTCTCTGACTTCTCTCCCATTCTTACTCCTGGGGTCCCTCTGGCATGGAAGGATTTGAATCCAATGCTCTGACAAACAGAGTAAAATATGAGACCTCATATTTTAAAGCCACAAATCAGTTTCCAAACTCAGCTGTAAGACTCTAAGTCCAGTGTGATTTACCTTAGACTCTCAGAACTTACATGCACTAAGCAGAGGTCAGAGAGGGAGCCCATAGGACTCTCTCATGGAAAGGAAGATTTTCAAGAATGCAGATATGGTCCAGCATGGTCCAGAGCACACCAAGATGCTGCCCTTGATCCTGGGGCAGCCTACACAGCCACCTTGATCCAGCCCCCCAGCAGCCTACACAAGGTGTATCCATCTCCATGGAAGCAGAAGATAGCACAGAGCATTGGTTTTGCTGGGACTGCTGTACATAGCTCAGAGATTTTCAGTTCATTATTCCCTTTAACTTCCAAACTGAATTTTGCCCAGGCCAAATAAAAATCACTGCTCAGAATCTGAGAATCACAATATTCCTTCCTGAGAGGGCACTTCACTGTCCTCCCTTTCTTAGCCCTTTCCTCTGATTCATCACAATCAAGTTGTCAATAAGGAGAACACTGGACTTTTTTGGTCCTTTTTCACATAGGTCAGTTGTTTGCGTCAGCACAATTTGCTTCATGAGAGACAGATCTCCACAAAGTGCTGGTTAAGCTTCAGTATTTATTGTGTATCCTCTGGTGTTTAAACTGACTGAAATCCCATGTTTTTATTTTGTTTTTGTTAATTTGGGATCTGTTCCAGGGTAAATTTAATCCAAAAGCAAGAGTCATCCTAAACAGTGAAAACACTGGACTGAATAGTCATAGCAATTTCTTAGTATGCAATATGTTTATTTGAAATACAGATTGTAAAGTATAACAAGGCTGCTACTAATTTGTACTGTGAAGGGGTGAAAAACAAAGCTCAGTGGGGTCAGAGCCTCACTCAGTCATCTGGAGGCACAGATGCCAATTTCTGAGGTTTTTCTGAAAGACCCATGATGTTTCTACTGTTCTCCTGAGAAATTGGCTATATAGCCCCATGAGTGCTTAAGGATCTCAGCTTTCTCACCCCTACACATTGGGAAGGAAAAGGTTGTAAATATGAAACCTGAGGGTTCAAATAGAAGACGGCAGATAAATTGGACCTGAAATCTTATTATCTTAAAATCTCCTGATAATCAACCCTAGCCCACTTGCAGTAAGCAACACTGCAAAGGCCTGTTCAAAATCTGAACTCAAACTAATCTGCTGAAGATCTTGGGAGATGCAGCAGGAGAACCTGACCCCTCAGCCAGAAAAGCAACAGTGAACCTGACAAGGAAGCCCTTTCTGGCTTCATTTCTGCATTCAGATTTAAGGGAGGAATGCAGATGTTTTTTGAGCTGTCTGAAAATGATGATGCTCTTTGAAACCTTTTGCTAGCATTGCATTAAGATGTTTTTTAGAAACTTCCATGGCTATAAAATGAGATTTTTGTTTGTTTATTTTTAAAGCAGGAGTTTTCAAACAGATCACCACAATTTAATAGGTTTAAGAGAAAGAGATTTGAAACCTCTCCGAAAATCTGCAAAATATGCTGGAATGGATCTTCCCAGCAGGTGGTTTAGCCGTGCTGGACAATTCTGTGAAATGAAGATAAGTCCTGGCTGTACAAGAGGCAGTTTTCAAAAATAATCATTTTTCACTAACTGTTAGTAGGACTGTTTCATAATGTCAGCCTTGCTGGATTTAAAGGCTCTCATGCTAACACCTTTTTTCTTAACCAAGCCCAGCATTTTCCTGACCACCACCTTTCTAGTGAAGCTCTACAAAAGGGTTGCAATGAAACGCAAATCCTTCTGAAGCCTGCCAGGTTTCGGATTTCGTTATGAGCCTGAAACTCGACCCATATTCGTCCAAAAGTTCAGTAAGGGTTCGTGAACTTTTCTAGCCCAACTGGATTGATTTATGATTTTGTGTCACAGCTACACAAATCACGTGGCTGCAGCATAAGGCAAAGCTCAACGAGCCTGAGCGCCAAGCCAAGCAAATCAGAACCATGGCCTCTCCCCTTCCACCCTCTCCTCTTCCCAAAAAGGGTGGATGCTGACTGTACATCCCCAGCGGCTTTCTGGGCCATCATCAAGTAAAAGAACCAATCTTTAGAAAGCTTTAAGACATCTTGTTGTGCTGACCTGTCAGGAAAATGGTCCAATCTCACAGGGTCTTGGCCAAAATTTTAAAAAAAGAACAAAGCAAGAAAACAGATGCTCAGAGTTAAGTATCTTAATTTTTATTTTGTTGATCAAATAGCTGGGCTGATGTCCACACATGGCTGAGTGTACAACAGCTCCTGGTTTTAATCAAAGCCGTTGTTTAGATGACCAAGTACAAAGAGGAAGAAACCTCATACCGGTGCTCCTTGGAAAAGTCTGGCCTTACGCTGCAGTCAGTGCTGCTGGCTGCCTTCCCATGGAGGAGACTTCCTCAGGCTGTAGGCAGCCAGCAGCCCTCGGTAATGCATGGGGACACACAGTGACAGATGAAGAACTTAGGAAGTCATAAAGGTGCAAGGGTGGTACCTTCCCTACCTCCCACCTTCCTGCCTCCCAGCTCTAGTACCAAAGAATCTGTTCCAAAGACTGAGTCTGCATATTCCCAGCTGATGTGAAGTGGTTCTCCAGCCTTCATGACATTCTGCAATTTGCTCAGTGTCTCAAGAGTACCTCCTCTGCATCTGATGGCACTGTGGTGACTGAATGCCATCACTCCCATGCTCTGATTTTGCACGTGGATTTGGATTTTCTGATCTGGAAGTTGGGCGTGGAAACCTTGTTCCACTCCAGTTGCTTGGGATTGGGTAAGTACACATGCTGTTAGGATGTGGTGACAGTCCATGGTGCTGTCAGGGAGCACAGAGCTGCAGGAGGCAGTGGCACAAAGCCACAGCCCCAGCTGCACCCAGGCTCAGCCACTCTGCTGCTGATTGCATGGCTTTGAATCTAGAAGCAGCACCGGGTGATCCCTGCAGTAATGTAAACACAAACAGGCCTGCTCTCTCTTCATGGGTAGCCTGTGCCTCTCTCCCAGAGCATCCACTGCTGTCCTTGCAGTGGGGGGTCCAGGCCAGATGCAGTTGCAAGTGCCTGGTGGGTACAAGGTGCTCCCCTGATTGTCTGCTTTGTCCTTGTCAGGAGCCTGCCACCCTCACCCATTGTAGCAGAGGTGAGTGCTGGCCAAGGGGTGGTGGAGAGACTGGACCAAGGTGCTGAGCTGGAGGAGTCAGTTTCCCATGTTGGGAGTTGAGAGCAGAAAGTTTAGTGAAGGCTGATGCTGCAACAACAGATGTTTCAAGGATAATGAAGGTCACAGCACCCAGTGAAAACCAGCAGTGAAAATGCTATCAGCTTCAGGGTCTCTCAGATTCAGCCTGGACATAAACAAATGAGAAGGAGCAGAACTTCCATGCTCCTCCAAAAATGTACAAACTTTCATGTGAAGAGTCTGCTGGTCTCTGCAGCGCCTTGGCACTCTCAGAAAGAACCACAGTGGACTTCTGTGGAATCTACCAGGACACTGCTGCTCGGTCACACATAAGGACAGAGCAGCTCCTTGCTCACTGGTGCCTCTGAGCAGGAGAGGAGCTCTTGTGAGGGCTTCAGCCCCCTAGCTCCTGGGCCAGGACTTTCCCTTCCACTGAGAGCTTTGAATCAGCTCTCCCCAATCAGATTAATGAGTAGAAAGGAATTTTTAAAGTATGTTCCTAGGTCACTTCTGGTTTATCCTCTGGGCTTCCTCTCCTCTGATGGTACCACAATGCGGCATCTGCCACGTTGCCAAATGTGGAGGAGAGTGGGCTCCAGCATGCACAAACAGAGCATGGTGTCTTTGGCAGCTGGTGGAGCAACTATCTCAGGTTTCTTTTCATTTTAATGGTTCACATACCTCTCTCCACGTCTGTGTCTGATTTTCAGGGCACGACCTTGATTTTACATCAAACATTCCCTATGTCTCTCCTCAGCCCACTGCTGTCTGTCTAGATTACCAGCGTTAGAGCTGATCTTTCTATTAAAATGTTCGGATTTTATTATTTTTCTAACCTAAAGCTCATCTAAAATGCAAAGCCTTGTTCATCCTTTCCTCAAGGGCTCCTGCACTTTGATTCCCCCTCCTGTCATCTGCTGACAGAAAGCTATGAAGTGAGGTGCATCTGCAGGGGCTGAAGCTGGAGACAGCCATCATCCCCTGTATCCTTACCCATAGCACAGATAGCTGCTGTGATCCTACTCTAGTTCATAAATCACCTCATAAACACCCCACATCTGGAGTAGTTCCTATGTCACTGGCAGCTGTCACAAAATTAATACTGCCGTTAAAGTAGCTGTACTGGCAGCTCAGGTACACACACCCCTGTTCCTCAGCACCTGAGTGCTGCTTATGAACAGGAGGAATTGCTTGGCCAGTGTTTTTTTGTAATTGAACATTTGGCACTTGGTAAAGATGAGGTTCAGATAATTAAACACAGACAGTAAATGTGGATAATTTTGTTTCTGATGTAGTTTTCAACCTGATCCTCACTTTAGAGGGCTAGGTCTTTTCATACTATGCCTAGCACCCCAGCATCCTTCAGGAGTCAGTAGGGATGTGTTGTTTTTTCCCCTTTTCAGCTTGGAAAATGACTGGGGATTGCCCATAGTAATATTAGAAAGTAACGCTGCTTGAGAGCTCCATCTCATCCCCCAAACCAAGGTCACCTACCCTCTCATTAGTTCTCATTTAGGGCATTACCAACTAATAATAAAGCCTATCTCTGTTTCTGTGTGGCTGTTACCAAGCTCTGTAACAGCAGGAGGAGTTGTGCCCAGCTGCCCACTGCCACCACACACCCTTCTCCTGTGTGGTGCCCTGGGCTGCCCTTTGCCTCTCCACAGCAGAGGTATACACATGTGAGCTGTGAAATGCCCCAAGACCCTCTTAAGTGAAAGGCCCTGGGTGCTGACTCTGTGGGAAACTTTCCCCTGGTTAGGTTACCCAATGAGTAATGCAGCATGGAGGCTGTAAGTAATGAATAGAAGTCTCATTTCAAGCTCTTGCACGTGAACAACACTCAAGAGTAAGTTTGGATTGTCCTTACATTGTAATGACAGCTGATCCAAAGATCCAAGATTTGAAGAAAAATTGTACTTATAGTTAAGTATCAAGGCTATTGCCCCAATAGTACTGGGCTCCAAGACAGGGTCCTTAAATGAGCCTGCAGGGACTCTAAACCTGGTTTTGAGCTTTCCTGAAAGAGGTGAGATATACTACAAGGGATAAAACCTTCCCAGGTAATAGAGAGCGTGGCTAAAGAGAAGTCAAGCTGAAAAATCTTGTGAGAGGACGTGTTTACAAAACAGCAGCCAGCAAAAGCAGAAACATTACAATGTTAGGAGTAGAAATGTCCCTCCATTCGCATTTCCCAGCTATACGCAAAGGTGTGCAGGTAGAGCAGAAGTGGGTGTGACAGCCTATATGTCATGATTGCCTGTGTGACCCCTGCTCAAAGAAGGCTCTGCCACCAAAACCCCACCATGAACTCCCTGTGCTCTACCCCACGGAGTGACCTCAGTGAAGTTCAGTCTGGTGCAGGCAAGATGTTCTGGGAAGATTCCCCACCCTGCCCCTCAGGGCTCTCGCCTGCTGTCACAGGCCCTTACTAATTGGATACATCTGACCTACCGGTGTCTTTGAAAGTCCTCCAAGGATCTGTTTCAAGAAACACATTTGGTTTCACACTGAATTTACAGAGCGAAAGTTTTACCAGCTGGAGCAGTCTGAACCAAAGCTGGTCTTTCCACAAAGAACAAATCACATATTGTATACAGATCCCTCCTGGTTTCAGCTTCCCTCTCCACCTACTCCGCTCACTCGCAGGGAGGAGAGATTGGAAATTGTGAAGGTCTAAACCCCACTCTCTGGGGGCAGAGTTTATTAAAAGATCAACAAGTATTGATTCTGTTTTCATGCCCTGAAGTCCTAGCTTTGCATCGGACAGCTTTTCCAGAAGTTTCAAGCTGAAAGTAAATCACTATTAAATGAAATGTTCCAAATGTGAATGGCCAGGTAAATGGCAACCAAAGAAGAACAAAACAAGTGCTAATCCTGTCCATTCAATATTTTCTCAAGCCCCCCGATGGCAGAAGGCTTCTTTCAGGGAATATAAGCTTCTCCACAGATTCTGAGCACTTCCAGAAGAGGTGAAGCAGCACCTAGTCCCAGTTACTAGGTGGGAGAGCTGGGGCATGGGCTGGTGAATGACTTGCATGAGGACACTTAGAGCCAGCAGCTTGTGTCTCCTGAATCTCTGGATAATCCCTTACCCCTCTGATCAGGCTGCATCCCCTTTCTATAGGCAGCATTGCTGTGTGGGGATGGATATTTCAATTAACTTGGACTAAGTAAAAGCAAAAAGGGCAGCATCTCTTGTGCCTTAGCTGTCATCTAGGTGAGATGAATGACCCAGACAGGAAAACTCTTTCATTTTGTGGCTGAGCAACATCCTGAATAATTTATGTTTTGCAAATTATATATCTGAATGATGTATCTAAAAGACAATGTTGATTACACATTTCAAAAGTCAGGAAGCATTCAGCCAATTGTCATGCAGATACATAAATTCAACAATTCCCATAAAGATATCCATTAAGAAATGAAAAATGAGTTGTTACAATAATATTAGCTCATTTCTAGGTGGAGTTGGTGAAACAGCTAATGACAATACAGGATACTTTGATTAATATTTTTGTTCTCCACTTGAAAAGAAATAGGTGATATGTTGAGATGACATAAGGATGATAAAGTGCTGTCCAGTGCATCACTGAGAAGAATGACAGACAACAGCTGTTCTGGATAAACAATTTTAAATTGCAAAGTGCAGATAACTTATACCCCAAAGTCCTTAAAGAACTGTTTGAGAGATGTTTAGCTTGTTGGCATTCATTTTGAATATCCCCAGGGGTGCCAGCAAATTTCCAGTGGACTGGGAAAGGTCCAAGTGTATGCCACGGTTTTGAAAAAGACAAGGTGGAAATATCTAACATCAACCCCAGACCAAACAACAGAGAAGATGACATGGGATTCAAGTACAACAGAAATAAAAGAGAGCATCAGTGCCAGTTAACAGTGTTTCATGGAAAACAAGTCTCATTTAATTTTCTGTTGGTTTTATAAGAAGTGACTGGTACTTGTAGCTGCCTAGAGGCAATCCCTGGGCGAGGCACCACTACGGCCCATACAGCACTTTTGGGGGAGAATGAACATACTGCAACAGCTCCAGACAAGGTATAAAACAGTTGAGGGGCTGGATGGCTGTCAGGCACTAATGGAGGTGGCACACACAGGAGCACTTCTGGGGGGGCTCCCTGGGGACCTCTTCTAGACCTGACACTTTGCAGAATCTTCCTCCAGTGATCTGGAAAGAACAATTATTGCTACTGACAGAATTTGCAGGTGACTGTGGGACAGGCAGGAAACTGAGCGGGGTTTGATGATCCCAGACAATGGAGATAATTAGGAAGATAAAGTCATTCAGACAAAATGCTCTTCAATGAAATTTAAAAAATGGTTGTGGAAGAAGTAAGGAAGACAGCTGTGCCTACTGTGTATGGACCTGTAGCCTGAATTCTCATAGCCTGAATTTTGCATTCCTCATGGAAAAGCAGGACAGTTTGTACACGTGAGGTGATGATACCAAAAAAGGGCTAATGGGGCCTTGGTGAGAGTGCTGAAGGGGCAGATGTGGTTGTGTCAGGACGACCAAAAAGCTGATAAATCCCTGCAGCAAACTGCTGGAGGAAAATGGCACTCTCCACACAGGAAAGTGACTCCCTGAAAGCTTCATCAGTGCTGAGGTGAAAAGGAAGGAGCCTTTCTTCTTCTGGCAGCATTTTTCAAGGAAGAATTGCAAGTGGTAAAGTCACTCAATGCCACTGTAGCCTGCAAGGTGTGTACCACAGCCACAGACCCCAGCACTGCCCCACTCTGATGTGATCCCTCCAAAAACCCATGTGTGAGCTTTGCCTGGATTCTCTACTCTCAGTTGCAAAAGCAGCTGCTGTGGTCATTTATAACATCCAGGACTGTTCTTGTGACTTGAAGGGAAATGAACAAGGGGAGCCAGAAAGGGCAGTTGCTCTTTCACCAGAAATTTGGGTTCAGGTTCAAATATTCTTATTTTTTGCTGTACTCATCCTATGGCTCAGCTGGAGACTGCTCCTGGGCACAAGTTTTGACCAACTTGTAAGAAAGGGATGGAGAGGACACACCACTGGAGATGGGGAAAATTGGTCACTACAATTAAACAAACCTCATCTAGATTTTGTCCAGTTGTAAGTAACCAGATTCTCCCTAAGATAATCCCTAACTGGATTTTTTTCCCTAAGAAGTCAGTCAAAAAAAGAAATAGGTACATCACATTAATACCACACAAAGGTCCTCAAAGTGCAAGTCTTGCAGGTGGGGAAGTAGAGAGCACAGAAGCCCCTTTCCTGCTAAATGCACCAGTGAGATCCCACATCTGGGATGCAGCAGGCAGTGCCATAGGGACAAACAGGCTGTGCCTCACCTTGCACCCACTGACACAGAGCACTCTGTAGCTTGCTTTGCACCACAGACTGTAGCCTGGTTGCATGGTTGCTCCCTGAGGTGGGATAGTTTTCTTCCATGCATTCCCTTGCAAAGACCACATTGCTGACCCACTGGGGCTATTTTTGGGTAGTGTGTGGTGTGCAGTTAAGCTCCCTCATTCCAGTAATCCCTGCACAAAGAGATGTTGTTGTTAGCCATGTGCTGCATCATCCATGGGCTGAAGTTAACATTTGTTTTCATTTAAAAGGAAACAAAAAAGCCACTGGCTTGAGAAGCTGGAGTGGTGAGGACACCAGGTCCAACGTGCCAGATGGCAGCTCTGCAAGGCAGTAAGGACACTTGCTAGCCAGGGCCCCGAGCCAGGTTTTTGCCAGGGTTTGCACTCCATGCACTCACAGCCAAGCTGTTCATCATCCCAGTCTAACGGCACGCACAGAAATCATGCAGTTCTGGCAAAGCTTGGAGCACCGGCATCTGGAGGAGCTTGGATGGAGGCATCCCTGCCTGGTCCAAGTCCTGCTTGCAGATGATGAAGTATCCTGGAGGAAAACAGACAGAATTCACAGCATCAGGCAGTAGGTGATTAATAGGCCATTACCAAAAAGTTGTGATGTCACAGACTCAAGCTGGAAGGGCAGGAGGGGGCCTGCCTGGTGCAGGTCAAATAGACTGATTTTGGGAAATAAACATTCATGCGTGGTTACTTTTGAATATCCCCCTCTGCACTGTTGGCAACACAGGTGTACCACCACACAGGGGGCCTAGAGGAATAAAAGAGCCACAGCCAAAAGGCTCCTGGTCCATAAGGGAGAAAAGGCTGAGATAAAACAGACTGCTCAGTTTTGCCTGAGCTAAAGGCCCTGTAAATCACTAGCCCATTCCTCCTCACAGACAAGCAGTCCTTTCAGTGACAGCACAGGCTAATGTCAGCTTCCTTGTCCCTTAACTGATCTAATTTTGCTGCATCAGAGAGAAGCTAATGAACCCACCTGCAGCTAGAGTGTGCCAATGTGAATAACCTAGTGAACTGTTTTTCTATTTAGCTTAGATAATAGAAAGCCCTTTTTTTAAATTTCAGAAGAGAACTCCCTTTCATTCCATCTATGAGCATATCGTCTTAGTGTTCCTGGGAGCAATGGGAGGATTCTGTCTGGTGCATTACTGAAATGCTGTCATGTTTATTAATATTTTCAAATTGGCCCAAGTCCCATGCACATCATTACACAGGCAAACAATAAACAATCATGCATTTAGTGAATCTGACATCCACCACGAAGGACTGGTTATTGTACTGTAGGATTAGCTACAGATGCTGCCTCTCCCTGTATTCACAGCTCAGCATTACCAAACCCCTACAGAAGCCTTGGAGACTCCCTGGGTGCTGCTCTATTACCCTGCCTGGCAGATAAATGTGTGCAGAGGAGATCAGTGTAAAGCATTGTGTGAACGTGAAAGGAGAGGGGGAGGAAATGAACGGCTTGTCATGCCCCAAAATAGGAAGGATGCAAGTAATCAGTGCATCCCATCTGCCCCTGACATCCCAAGGTGCTCATTGAGATTCAGAGGGAAGTGCAGAAGGGTGATGCTGGCCAAGGGCACCCTGACTCGGAGATGGGCAGCTCTGAGCCAGCACCTGCTTCCCTTGGAGTTGGATCCAGCCAGCACCCATCACTGCCACCACAAAGACAGAAAAGCCCCTTCATGACACCAGAGGATGTCGTCTGTGGGAGAAGAAGAGAACATTCAAGCACAGGGCTCTACATCAGGAACAGACCTATGAAAAAACCTGCCCAAAGCAAAGCCTGGGATTTTAGTGTGCCACTCCCACTTCTTTTCACCCCTGAGCTGCAGACAGGGTTGAAGAGAAGGGGAGGAATTGCTGCCCACACTTTTCAGGATGAGGTCCTTGAGAGCAGAACAAGGAAAGGCCAAAAATGAATGCCCCTTTGCTAGGGGGCCTTGTCTCTGCTTGCATATTGCAATATGATGGGGAATTCCTGATCCCTGGTTCCCAGGACAAGCGGATCAATGCCACTGCCACAATTTCCCATTCCACAACCCTAACACTGATCCTCAGGAGAGAAGCCATCATGGTACCCCATGAATAACTTCTTCATGCTGTGCCCACACTGCCCAGTGAGCCCACAGTGTGCTGAGCCATTCTGGGGAGGAGTTTGTTCCTTACCATTCTGCTGGCACAGGCATGGAGGGGCTGTTAGATCCAGAACTGGTGTAATTCATTGTCACTACTGTTTCTGTTCCTGTGACTTAAATCACACCTCTATTGTGCACATCGTAAAAACCCTGCCAATGGGAAAACACATATTTGGAATCAAGCAGGTGAACTGGATCCTTGGGAACACCTCTGTGGAGTGGCTTTATGCTTATTATCATTTAACATCTTTGGTAAACCCCAGAAATTTCATTCAGCTTTTTGCTGTCTGCATCACCCTTCACATTTCCCAGTGAGGTGTGCAGAAATCAGTTTGAGAGTCCTGAAAAGTATTCCTCAAGCAACTAAAGCAGGAGTTTGTTACAAATTTTCACCAATCTAACAAGTATTGCACCCTGACTTGGCTGCTTTTGGAGGGAAGCCAATACTTTGCAGGCTATGGAGGAGAGGGAGTTAAGGTACACCTGGAGTCAGACACAGCGTAAATGGGTGGATTTGGTACAACTGAGATACCAAACCTGGCTTCCAAATGTTGGAGCTCTGGAGCCATGAAGGTGTACCATCCTGACATCTCAGACTAAGCAAATAATCCCAGTGAATTCTTCAGGAAATGACCTTGGAGATCACCAGCTTTGAGGGACATTTGAGAGGGTGACATGACATTGGTGAACTGTTTCAAACCTTCCTGCTGTTTCCCTGGATGATCTCTAGCAAGTCACTTACTACGCTCCTTCTCCTCTCAAGCGCTGTGTGGCTGAGAGCATTTGGTGCTCCCCTCTAAAGGCTGTGATTCTTCATTCGATAGCGGCTGTAAACTGCAGTTTCCCTTTCTGCGGGCAAATACCGCTTACCTGCACGGGGAAAGGGTGGGAAGGACCACTCCTGATGAGCAAAATGCTTTGCGCTAATGTTTCAGAGGTGCTTTGAGATAGCCTAGGGTAGATAAACGTCCATTAGCCGGCAAAAATTTGCATGAGAATAAGATGGTTATTCTTGCCTTGCTTGTTCATTTCATTACTAGTTTTTAAGAGAAGGATGCTTAGCTGGTCCATCAGTGCACTTTGTTAAATAGGGCTTTTTACAATTTTTTCCTTCCCTGCCTTTGTCTAACAGTGCCAATTAACAAAAACATCTGAGTTAGCACCAGTAGTACGATTTTGATGCTCTTTTCTGCTCCCTGCCCTAGCAAACCCTGGAGGCCAATTCCTGGAGACCAGGCAGTTGTTAAGGAAGCTGAAGGTCAGGGGTGACAAAATCAGTCCATAACTCTGTCCCTAGTGGTTGGCATTCACACCACTGACTGGGGAGAGTGCCAAACATGTAAGGTATTTCAAGGAACTTCAATATTAATATGTCTGGGCCTGACAGTGCATTAATAGTGCATTAACACACCTAAACTCATCTAAGTTGCCAGCTTTACTTTGGTTACTCATCACTCAGCTCTTTCTCCACACCCATCACTGTAGTGCTTGAGGACAACCACAGCTGTTAGCCAAAAAGTGTTATTCTCATACAGAAACTTGATTTACAGAATATCCAGACTCTTGAAGTTGTAAACACTGGACAGCCAAGCATAAAGCCCTGTCCTGGGATGAAGAGCATAAAAGAAAGCTAGAGAGGAATTTTTTATAAGGGTACGTGGGGATAGGACAAGGGGAAATCGTTTTAAGCTTATAGAGGCAAGATTTAGATTAGATACTAGGAAGAAATTCTTTATTCAAAGGATGGTGAGGTACTGGAACAGGTTGCCCAAAGAAGTGATGCTTGAACCCACCTCTGGAAGCATTCAGGAGCAGGTTGGATGGGCCTGGAGCAACCTGGTCTAGTGGGAAGTGCCCCTGCCCATGGGAGCAGAGGGTGGTTCTTGATGATCTGCGAGGTCCCTTCCAAACCAAACCATACCATTCTATGATTCTGTGATTTCTTGACCAAGAGTTTTGAGCAGCTTTGAATAAAGACCCAAGATAATATCTTGGCCCCACTGCCTCAGCCTTGGAGTACGGCGAAGTTTTCCCCCAAACTCTTTGCACAGCCTCCTGGAAGTCACCTATCCCTTATGCAAACTCTTGAACCCTTTGCTGAATATATGCTTTGACAAATCCACTAGCTAGAATGTGCTACCACCTGATGCATTGTCCAGAAGCTCAGCTCTTAGCTAAATGGAAAGCTAGACACTTCCTCAGTTTATCTAGTTTTTATGCAGAGAATGAGCAGCACAGCCCCTGAGCTCAAAAAGGATGGGGTTTGTTCAAGCTAGCCATTGTGTGTATGAAAATAAATGAGCAGCCTGACAACTTAATCCATTTGTGGTATTTTGTCTTGCCAGTGCTGGACACAAAATTTCCACTGAGGATGCACAGACATACAGCAGAGATACTTTCGTGCAGTGAGAAAGCCTCTGGCACCCCTGCCTCCTATTGTGTTAGCATCCTCCCCTGGCCCCACACCTCTGTGCTGAGTCCTGCAGCAAGTGCACCATCAGCTCCACAGCATGGCCAGGAGGCTCAGCCTGTCCCAGGCACCTCCCAGGTACCAGGTAAGACTGGGATTCAGGGCTTTGTTAACACCATCCTGTTATAATGTTAGTGTATTACCTGCCTTCAGATTCATAGTTGCTCATTCCTTGTCCCTTTTTGCTTCAAGCTCCTCTTCTTTCCCATTTCTACTGCCGTAAACCCAATCCTGGGTGTTTGTGGCTGTTAAAATCCAATCCCACACATTAATGACCCTTGCACTTCAATTTTGGAGGGAGAAAGGCAAAATTGCACCCATATTTTTAGACATGTGCCATACAAAGTCTTTGTAAATGCATTTTGGAGAACATGAGCAGCTTTCTGCTGATTACAGTGTCACAGTACAAGCTCTGTGCACCCACCCTCAACCACAGCAGCTTTCTCCAGAGCCAGGTTTCCCCTATGCAAACACACATAGGACTGGTTCTGACGTCAGACCCTAAAGAGCTTCAAAATTTCTTTCACCTTTGCAGATGAAGGCCACAGTCCCATACAAGATCAGCAGCTGTGCCAAGAACCAATCTGACATCTTCAAAAGCTTTAGTCTGGTTATGCTTTTCCTCTACAGCTGCCTTCTTCACTTGCTTCCCACCCACCCTATCCCTGCCTTTGAACTTTGAAGAGCAACAATCTCATCCAGATTTTTTTGAGGAACTGTTGTCACTAAATACTAGAGGACTTTGTTTCCTTTGTTTTGCTAGATTCTGTTGTTATTACAACAACAGAGAACAAGACCAGTCTCTTTTTTTTTTTTAATTTTGTTTGTTTTCAAAAAGCGTACCAGATTTTGTATACCAAGTTCCAGTGACAAGCAAACATTTACAGGAGTTGTAAAGACAGCTTGTTTCCAAAACAGCTTTTGCCATGGGTACAGTCCTCCAGCTGCACTGAAAGCAGTCTGAATGCTACTGCCTTCCCTGCTTGTCCAGCAATGTGCCAATTCTCTTCCTGGCTGAGCAGCCCATTTCACCTCACTGCTGGCTTTTACACCAACTTAAAATCACTGCAACAGAATCACTCTTGACTTGCCACCTTTTTTTTTTTTTTT